>CAKAOI010040025.1:0-18256 GCA_916701655.1 Sebastiscus albofasciatus | reverse complement strand
TGTGTGTGTGTGTGTGTGTGTGTGTGTGTGTGTGTGTGTGTGTCTAGTAATAGAGGGTTAGCACAGCCAGGTGACAGGGCCTGTAATTACAGCCAATGAGACCAGACAGCCTGTCTTCTGCCTGCAAAAGAAAGCCAGAAAGACAGGATAGAAAAGAAGACACACACACACACACACACACACACACACACACACACACACACACACTTTGTGCATCTGTAAGAAGAAAGTAAACTGAAACACTCAAATCGATGAATTGAAGGTTTCTGCTTGTTGTCGTTGCCGTCACCTGGTTTAACGTGGAGGCCAGCACGGCCCTGTAATCACAAGTTGCATTTTATTAAAAATGATTATATTAAAATTGTTAATTATATTGATAAAAAAAAAAAAACATATTCTGCAGTCATGTTGTCAACTTCTGTAAGGAAGAGTTTGACTGATGAATTAATGATAGGACTGATCAACACCACAGTTGTGTGTGAGGAGACTTTATAGAGAACCAGAGCAGAAAGTCCAGAAAGGTCCAGAAGTAACAAAAACTCACAAAAAAAAAATCACATTGACATTTGAGGGCAGCTTCAACCCCCGTGCGCATTTGTTTTTTATTGAAAGAAAATTACCTTTTTCCCGTCATGATATCAATGTGCATCACGCAGCATCAGCCTCACATATCCAGCCAGAAAGCAGACGATCCGCGAGACAAATGATCAAGTCACAACCAACATTAGTCTAACGTAGTTTTAAAATGTTTTTCCGTATGTTTTCATGTATGAAAAGTCCCCAAATGAACACTGTAAGCGGACCACTTGATGGACTATAAGCAAATTATTTAGCGTTCGTATAGGAATGATTCTGTCCCAAACTTTTTGATCACTATATACTGTTTATATTGAAAATGAGAACAGAAGCAGCAGGTTAAACCACTGTTCATTTAACTTGAATAGAAGTTGGTTTGTTTTATTTTTTTGTTCAATATTGCACTGCCTTGTATCTTGAGAACTGAAGCAGCGGGTCCTGAAGTTACACTTTTTATTATTTTCAAATTTCAATAAAAGCTGTATGTATTTGCCATTTATTTGTTTATATCCATAATCAATTTATCCCTGATTCCCTTACTAGAAAAACTTTGAGGAATCCTGACTTGCACTGTCCAGTATCCTGATTTTAACAGTCACACCGATTGAATTTTCCTTAAAAAAAAGCTACTGTATCGATTTCAAGTCATTGAATCGTATCGTACCGTATTGTACCGTTTTATCGTACCGTATCGTATTGTACCGTACCGTACCGTATCGTACCGTATTGTATTGTACCGTATTGTATTGTATCGTATCGTACCGTATCGCACTGTATCGTACCGTATTGCACTGTATCGTACCGTATTGTATCGTATCGTACCATATTGTATTATATCGTATCGTATCCGTATTGCACTGTATCGTACCGTATTGTATCTTATCTTATCGTATCGTATCGTACCATATTGTATTATATCGTATCGTATCGTACCGTATTGCACTGTATCGTACTGTATCGTACCGTATTGTATCTTATCTTATCGTATCGTATCGTATTGTATCATATCGTATCGCATCGTGTTGAATCGTATTGGAACCATGGAAAGTGATATGTATCATATCGTTGTAAAAACATGTCGTTACACCCCTAGTTTTGATGTTTATTAGAAAGTTATTTATCAAAAGGCAATTTCGATGTTTATTAGCTAGGGCTGTATAGCGGTAGACACAAGGGAGGAGAGAGGGGACATGACATCACAACACCGGTCCTTGGCTGGAATCGAACCATGGACATTGTGGTTATATGACAACAGCTATATCAGTGTGTGTGAGTGTGTGTGTGTGTGTGTGTGTGTGTGTGTGTGTGTGTGTTCGTGTCAGATACATTACAGGATCCTGTCATGAAAACAGAGCAAAGCTGCCAGAAAAGCAATTGTATTTGTTGTCTCATCTGCCCATCAGACAGTTCAGTCCTCTCTGCTCTGACGGCACTAAAAGGGACAATTATTTTATTGCCTGCTCTCCCTCCTTCATTCTGTCTCAGTGTGTCTGTGTAGAAACCCCAGCAGACCATCCCCTCCTTCTGTCAAGAAATAACAGCCTCACAAAAATGGGATTCTCACACCTCTGTGTATTGTCTCGACTCATTATTCGCCTAAAGCCGTGTTTATAAAGATGATTTATGATCATATTTGCTGGCAGCGTGTTAGAATAGATCATGTCAAAGCTTATGAACTGACTATGGAACAGTTCCAGCTCTACATCCCATGCACATGTACAAACTTTATGTTGTGTTTTTTCTTTATTTGCCATGTGTGAAGATGTCTTACTCGTAAAGTAATAAAAGGTGACATAAGTCAGCCTCTGGCAGCCATACTGGAGTCTCTTGGCAGCAGCGGTTTACAGCGACGGAGGGCGTTTTCACATAAAACCAGTGCAGTTCTACGGGCCTGAAGAGACGCGGCTCGGTTCTGTTCCATAATCAACTGGAAACAGATCAATTCATTACTCATTCATGGATCTAATCTGCTCACCATCAGCTTTGTTGTAAACGAGCAATCATTAGCATTAAACCTGATTCTAGTTTTGGTCATATTCTTATGCATTATGATAATGTTTAACTCAAATCTAAAGCTATATCTCTAGACACAGCTTTACATCTGAGCCTGTAGGGGCAGCAACATAAGCAATCAGTACAGTATCTTATGAACTCTCCGACCTCCCAAGAGATTACATTTTTATTTTGTGTGATTATGTTGTATATTTTTTTTTGTTGGGACAAGATCATTCTGATTAATCGATTAATCGCAAATTAATCAGAATTTTTTTTATCCGTTCAAAATGTAACTTTCTTACATTTACATTTTTAAACCTTTTATTTATTATAGTTTTTCTTTCCTTTTATAATTTTATTTATTTGTATTTTTCTATTGTAATATTATTATTATTATTATTAGTACTACCATTTTTTTTTATTATTATCGGTTATTATATGTACATATTTTTTTGTATTTGTTATGGTTTAGCTCATTGTAATCATTTTTCTTAACAAAATAAAAAGTGTGATTTAAAAAAAAGAGAATATCCTGCCAGAGAATTGTATAATTTTCACCCCTTTTGAAAATAGTAGCTAGTATGACACGGTTGGCTTCACTCCAGCTTTTAAAAACTGAGCCGCTACAACCTAAAAATCGCTTTTTGTTAAGTTGTATTAACACGTTAAAGAAATTAGTGGCGTTATGGGAAGCCCTAATGGGAGTGCAATTTCCAGGAGACAAGGTTGCTCTCCAAGGTCGAGAAGGAACGGTCACATTCAACATGAAAAAAAGAGACAGCCAATGATGATGAAAATAAGAGGCTGAAAGAAACTTAATGTCTCTCAGCTAGCAAACAGACGATGGTAATGACCTGCGTGTGTGTGTGTGTGTTTCAGGATCATTTATTGGCCTTGTTCACATGCAGTCGAGCTTAAATTGGTTTATTACAAAAGAGACACCGATTCAGTGCAGTAAAACTGAACAGAGAGGCAGAGAGGGAGCCCGTCATCACGGCCACAGTCGATACGGAGAAATAGAAGAAATCTAACAAGCAACGATTCAATTATTGTTCACAACACAACGAGTCATTCTCACATCGGTTGTATTCTGTAGTGATACATAAAGCCTGCACACACACACACACACACACACACACACAGACACATACAGTACATGCATACGAGGAGATGCAGTGGTAGCTGTGGAATAATTATAGAGGGATCAATGTAATGTTCTGCCTTCCTGCTGTCAGCCATTACTGGCCTAATAAAGACACTGAGAAAATTAACATAATGAACTAAGCTCCAGGCTTTGTACACACACACACTACAAATAGAGGAAACAACCACCTCCAACACATACGTTGAACACCACACACACACACACACAGCCTCAATGCATTACAGCGTGCGTGTCATGCTTAGCCAACAGTTTTCTGAATTATCTTATACTGCGCTCATGGGATCGAACTAAACATTAACACACACCACCATCGTCGTCCACGGCGAACAGCTTGAGTGTGTGGGCACGTTGTGTGTGTTTGCTGTTATCCCAGGGGCACCATAGTGACTACTTGTACAAGTTGGTTCGTCTAAACTGCCAATACACAACTATCTGTTTTATGCAAAGTAAGCACACACACAACGCACACACACACACACAGAGCCAAAGTTGTGTCTTATGATTTCAGTCATTCTGACTCTAGTCTACACAAGGGTAAAACATTCATTACACACACACACACACACACGGAGAGTAATGAATATGATCTCAGAGGGAGATGCGAGCTGTTCCCCCCATGCTGTGTGTGGGGAGTCAGGCTGAGGTTCAATCTCATTACTGCGTCTACTCTGCGCAGCACACACCCCGGTCTGCACTGCCAAACACACCACGAGAGAGTGTGTGTGTGTGAGTGAGTTTAGCACTCTTTCTCACTCCCGACTCCTTTGTCTCTGATTTTTTTAACTCTCTGGCGTCCTTCCCCTCTCATGCTACAGTAATCATTCTGCCTATTATTAGACCGTGGAGGTCATACAGTATGTTCTCATTTACCTTCAGACATCTCTCTAATCAGTTACTGAGCCTGCATTATTTCTGTTAGCGTTAAATCAAATGACAGTGATGTGTTGCAGATAGTGTTGAAATCACTAAACACTGTAGCTCATATTCATCCTGAAACTCAGCTCTCATCAACCTTGTTTCCAGAAGCAGGCAGCTGTTTTCAGAGAATTAGCATCTGGCTAAAGAGATTGGTATATCCCTCAGGAGCTGGTGGAGACCATAGACCGTATATAAGAAGTGGACATATGGTGCCTTTAAATGGGGTCGTGTTTACGAGAAGAGTCCGTATGAATGCCCCCCTCATGTCGTATTCACCACCTCGTAAGTGGAAGGTTTGTGAAAGCTCAGAGTTCACGAGTTGTGACGTGTTTGTTTGACGTTGTCAGAAATTGCGGAGGCCGTGGAAGTTACATTTTTATTCGACTACCGGCCAGTAAAACGTCCGCCTTCAACGTGCCGTACAAAAGTAAAACTGAATTATTTCTATTCTATTGTCATATTCTACTGAAATGGCCGGTGTTGAACAATAAAATATCATAAATATAACACGCGTTTTCAGTCCAAAATGGCAGCAGCGGCTGGTGTCAATAAAACACCGGCGTTTCATTGCTTTGCTTCTATACTCTTTGGAACCGCTCAACCAAACAACTTCACACTTGACACTGAGCTTCCTTAGCGAGCTGTACCCAGCATGCCGTTCGGCGGTGTAATAGTTAATATTGCAGCGAGCGATGGAGAGCGAGCTGTACCCAGCATGCCGTCTGGCGGTGTAACGGTTAATAATGTAGGGAGCGACGGAGAGCGAGCTGTACCCAGCATGCCGTTCGGCGGTGTAACAGTTAATATTGCAGCGAGCGATGGAGAGCGAGCTGTACCCAGCATGCCGTCTGGCGGTGTAACGGTTAATAATGTAGGGAGCGACGGAGAGCGAGCTGTACCCAGCATGCCGTTCGGCGGTGTAACAGTTAATAGGGGTCCCCTCTCATTACACTACAGTGTGTACATAACATTAAATATGTCCTGTGGATGTCAAGAACTCCCACTCAACACTACACTTCCTCGGGTCCTCGGCAACACACCCACCAAGTGTGAAGTTGATTGTATGAACGGTTGAGGAGAAAATCAAAGGACGGACAGACAGACGGAGACTCCGTTCATTTCGTTAGATTCAATTAACAAGAGTTTCTCCTCCCAATCCACGTTTTCATGTTCAATGAACACACTGGAAATATCCAGACAATAAGTGTCTGAATTGCAATTAAGATTTGATTAACCTAAGCGTGAACATCACCAACATCACCATGGCAACTTCATCAACTTTCTGCTGGTCCGTGAGAAATCACTCGCCAGCCTATTTAGGAAAAGTGTACGTTTTTAGAGAAACCTTGAGGAGAACAACTGTGACGTTAACGAGGCAGCGCTGGAAAGCTCTTCAAAATAAAAGCCTCATTATGAACACATCCAGGACGGAGAATAAAGACACAGACTCTCCTTTCTTTATATGTACAGTTGACATTTATAGAGCTAATACAAAACCACTGTGGTACAGATCATTTATAAAAACTAAACCATAACAACGACAACATAAATAGTTCAGAATCCTGATCAGTAAAAATATCTTGGTCCCGTTCCAGCGTCAGAGCGGAGGCCGAGGCCGACGGTGACGGCGGATGGCGGCGGAAGATAAATGAATGTTTTATTGCTTTCACGACTGCGTGTATCCACTGCTGGACTGGAGCTCTTTCACCGGCGGGAGGCTTAGTCCAGCCATGTACAAATAAATTAACGGTCCAACACCCAGCGTGTCCAGAACTCCCCTACTGTAGAATACAGGGGCCGTCTGAAAGGAGCCTGCAGGAGTTTTACTGGTCTGGGTCTCACTGAGTAGTTCATTATCCCATGATGTGTAAATACTGCTACAGTCCTGAGGGAATTGCTGGACATAAATACTTGGGATTTGTGGGATTTTCCACCACGAAAATGACTGAATACTCAGCATAAACACTGCATCCAGATCTTTCCTGCACCAACAAACTGAGGACAGAACAACACAACTTTGTATTTCTACCCTTTGCTGTCTGGAAAGGTTTGGTTCCACCAGTGTGTGTGTGTGTGTGTGTGTGTGTGTGTGTGTGTGTGTGTGTGTGTGTGTGTACTACTGTATACTGTTGAAAAGCTTTCAATAGTATCGCAATACTAGGCTGCGGTCGAAAAGTCAAAACAATGACGTCCTAATGTCTTTGTCCGAACCACTTTTCGTTGACCTCGATGGAAAACGTCATGAGGTCAAGGAAAGATGTGACGGAGAATTCAGAAGGATTTAGCTGGCATTGCCAACATACATAATGTACCAGGATGCATTGCGCTCATTACTCTGGCTTCAATAAATCCGGCTGAATATCTATAGTCAGACAAAACACTGTGAAATGTATCCTCGTCCTTAATATCTCTCATATTTCGGGAAGCCATTTTCACTGTTTACAATACAGGCAAAGAGAACATGAAGTTCTGTTTTTGAGTGGCAGCTAGAGCACGCTCCCCGGTTACCTAGAGGCGGACACTAGAAATCTGTAGTTCTTCCTACCACCAACTACATCGCTGTCCCGTCGAATGACGGTGCTGGATGCAGGAAGAACTACAGACTTTCCATCCATCCATTATCTGTAGCTGCTTCTGTGCTGTCTGCACGGCTTCATCTCAGCTGTGTCTCACGGAACCGCATCCTGGACTGAAGCCTTTATTTACGCTTCAAGTCTATTTTTTTCAGACAATACGTGCGTAAACGTGAGGTTGACGACCCAAAAAAAGCACTGAATCTGTTTATCCACGTTTTGCAATCGGTGGAGCAGAGTGTGGATCTTTATCCAATTTGTGTAGCCTAATTAAAGTCACACGACTGACTCTAGGTCTGCTTGGAGAGGCCCGACGGCGAGTTTTACAGCACGCTTCGGCCGGACCTCGCCGCTGCTCGAGGTCGTGGAGTTCTTGCTGCACAGAGTGCCCTCTCTCCCCGTCTCGTATACCATTCTTATGATGTGTGACTTCTTGCCATCAGCATTCATAACCAGACAACCATACAAGTTCTTCATAGATCTAGCCTCGTAATGTTTCTCTCAAAGTGCTCCAGATTGATGCATTTAACTTTATTACGTTCAAAATCCGATAGCAAACACTGTATTACGTCATCCAAAGCTGCCTCCCACTCAAAACTCATTCCGGCGCCGCTGCTGTAACTCTGTCCAGCTTGCAGCTATAATGAGGCTAAACGTGGTGCAGTGTGCTCCAGCAGTGGTTGTGATCTTTAGATTCGTGGGAAAACAGACTTTGAATCTTCGATATTTGGGAGAAATTCCCTAAAATGACTGCTACTCCCTTTGTGATATATCAACACTATCACGAAAGGCCTGTTTCCTCACAGCTGACGGCTGTATGTACTGGTGATGTAGACGTGGGTTTGAGGCTTGTCTGACTACAGTAGCACGGTTCAGATGGGACAGGTGGTGTAACGCTTGTGATGATATGAGGTAAGAATGAGCGTCGGCCTCGGCTGGAGTGGTTTTTGGTGGAAGCTGAAGAAAGATCCTTTTCATTCAGCGTCCCACTGTCCGGACATCCCGTTAATGTCAGTCACACGCCACCCTGCTGGGTTTGATCTCGTAGCTGCGTGTGTGTCTATATAGTATGAGTGTGTCTTAGTGTGTATGGGAATGTGTGTGCGTGCTCTGTGTAAGGGTTAGTGTTTGTCATATTGCTGCTGGGTGGAAACTCTGTCACATCACCTCGTTCAGATGAACAGTTGTGTGGTTTCTCTCTTTGTTTGCCTTGGCGTGCTTTGTTTTTAAGGTTAATTTGATTATTGATCATTAACATCTGCATCCCAACAGAGACATTAAAGTGATATTGACCTTTTGATTTGCCTCTGAGTAAAATACCAATAATGTTAGAGTGTTTTCACACATAGTCCTTTTTAAACAAACCAAACTCAGTCCTCTTAAAGTGGACCAACAGAAAAGGGCCTCAGTTCATTTGAAAGAGGACTCGGTTCTGTTTCTGGTCCACTTCAGCCCTGATGGGTCCTCTTTCTGATCACACTGTAGTTTCACTGGAGCTCAGATCCACATAGTCCTGATGAAATAAATTAATTAAGCCCATAAACATATATGGAAAACGGAGAGCTTTCGTCAAGTTGCTGCCACCGGTGATTCACGGTGATTTATGGTGTTTTACGGTGTTTTACGGTGATTTAGGATGTCCTGCCTGTGCAATCAATGCAATTATTAAAGTGTTTTGTCATCAATTATTACATCATAACGAGCATTAGGGGGCAGGACTGATACAGACAGAAAGACACGTTTCTCTGTCCTCAAGCGGTGGTTGTAAAATGTACATCGTCTCTAAAACTGTAAAAACATCTCCTTCAAACTACTGTTTTTATAAAATCCAAACACATTTTCTTTTGTCCCCGGGATGCCGGGACGCCATTAGTCTCGTACTGTAGAAAAACGAATACCGTCATGTCTTCAGAATTTTTGCATCGACTTGGTACCGAAGTTATCGGTTCTCGTGACAAAACCCTAAAGCGAAACCTGGAGCGCTTTGTGTTCACAATGCACAGGTTGAGCGAACTGCAACGCGTACATGAAGCGAACCGTACTCAGATGACCATGCTGACTAATCGCTCTGAGTTCGTTTGGAAGGCTCAGAGGGACCAAGTGTGAAAACACCCTCATAGAGGTCTTTTGAGAACTTGCTGGTTGAGCAGAAGACGGCTGCTTCCTGTTGCACAACTGTCACCATATCTGGAGAGACAAAGTTTCCCCCAGGAGCATCAGTATTTAACTTGAGTATGTGTCTGCTGATGTCTGTAAAAGTAATCCTGTATCACTATATGTATAGTTGTGTGTGTGTGTGTGTGTGTGTGTGTGTGTGTGTGTGTCATGGGATCTGGAGCTGCAGTTCCTCCTCCTCTTCGTCCATGTCGCTGGTCGGACCGTCTGGGTTTTCTGGGCTGAACCGAGCCGAACGCATTTTCCCAAACAGACCAGGACTCTGCTGCTGCCGCCGCAGTCTAACAGAGAGAGAGAGAGAGAGAGAGAGAGAGAGAGAGAGAGAGAGAGAGAGAGAGAGAGAGAGAGAGAAACACAATTACACAAACAGCAAGAGAAAGGAAAGCCAGATAAATCAGTTGTGGAGGAACATACTTGGTGGTGTAATGAATTCATCCAATAGCAAAGATTCAATGTATCACAGAATCTCACAGTTGACCTGTGACTTAGTTATAACATTATATAATACTAGAGCTGTCAAAGTTAACACGATAATAACTGACAGCTGTTGTTGCCTGTTGGGCTGCAGTTTGCCATGTTCTGATTTGAGCATATTTTTGATGCTAAATGCAGTACCTGTGAGGGTTTCTGGACAATATCTGTCATTGTTTTGTGATGATAATTGATTTCCAATAATAAATATATACATACATTTGTATAAAGCAGCATATCTGTCCACTCCCATGTTGATAAGAGGATTAAATACTTGACAAATCTCCCTTTAAGGTTCATTTTGAACAGACAGAAAATGTGCCATGGTACTTTAATCGATTGAGAGCCATAGTTATAACAGTTATAGTTACAACAGCTTCAAGCTGTATCAAGTAAAGAGTGACACACATGACATGACGCAGGCCGATACTTCTGGATACACCACTGTCCTGTTTCCCCAGTGTCGACTGCCGGACTGGGAAAATAACTCAAGGCCAATCTCCACACATTCACAACAAACCACGTACAGTCTGGTCTGTTTACTGTTAATACCAGTAACGCATCTTTAGCTTTCACTACACACAAAAACAGCTTCAACATCCAGAATAGTTAAAAACAGACTCGTGTCTTCAGTTTCCAGAAGTTAGAGAATAAATATTCCTATCTATCATTTTGGAGTATTGTGTCGTTTCCTCAGAGCTCTGTCGGACCACCAGACCAACTAACCTGCGACCTGCGCTGTCCTCCCTAAAGCCCCACGGCTAGCACGGCTAAACACAAGAGCTTTAAACAAATATATACCTGAAATCGTTTCAGTCAGAGTTGTGACAGGCCTTCCGCTCTAATAGCTTTGGTACTGAAGACTGTTTCTCTTCAATGAGGTAAACTGGTTGGGACCAGTCAAAGGAGGGGTTCAATCAATGGGTACAAAGATCAGTACTGAATCTAGTTCAGCATTTAAAGACACGGAGAATCCACTATACCAACTGACTACAGCTAAAGATAAACACATCTTTTATATCTCTGGGTTTATTTATACCGAGGACGAATGAAAATACCAGAGA
The DNA here is from genome assembly GCA_916701655.1 of Sebastiscus albofasciatus. NCBI lineage: Eukaryota > Metazoa > Chordata > Actinopteri > Perciformes > Sebastidae > Sebastiscus > Sebastiscus albofasciatus. Next base: position 7,319 of record CAKAOI010040025.1, on the reverse strand, counting down.
ATATGTGATCTACATGCCAGAGTTGATTTCAATGAGCCACAAAATGGAAAAAAAGAAAAGAAAGAATTTAATTTCACCCTGGGCTGTATGCATTTCCAATTGATTTAAAAAGGCAATGACTATTGATTTTTTTTTCCAAAGATGCAAGCTAGGTCTATTATGAAACAGACCCTGAAGATTGAATTGGCCACACTTGATTCTGCTCAGTGTTTTTTTGTCTTGCTGCCCTCGTTTTCTCTGAACACACGAGTTGTCAGGATGGTTGGATGGTTTGAGGCAGCGAGGCTTCAGCTCTCTGGAAGCCAGAGTCAACTTAAATCCTCTTATGCATTTCAGTGGGTGTCTTCCCTGATGCAAGAACGTAAAGATGCTAATCACATATTCCAACTCATTTTTAACCTCGTCTTGACAACAACCCTGTTTGTGTCTGTCAGCTCTGACATAACCCGGTGTGTAAAAAGGTGTGAAGATGGCCAAAGGTGCTCTTCCAGTATAGAAAACATGATGAAGTGCCCTCTAGGATGCCCTTCCAGTATAGAAAACATGATGAAGTGCCCTCTAGGATGCTGTTCCAGTATAGAAAACATGATGAAGTGCCCTCTAGGATGCTGTTCCAGTATAGAAAACATGATAAAATGCCCTCCTCTACATGTATTGAACGTTATTTTTTCTTGTAAAATGCCCGGTGTAATCGGTAACAGCGGTGCCGTCACAAGATTATTAACCGGTGGGAAAATGTCCTCACCGTAACATCCCTACCTGGTGTGTCCGCTGTCACTCAAACTCAATCAACTGGACTGAGACGGTTCTAAAAGGGTCGGTCTCTGTCTCCTTCCGAGCACACGGCGGTTCACTGAGGTTCATCGTGGTTACCATCTCCTCCCGTATACAACCACCTGTTCTACACTCAGGTCGCGTGATGACAACTGAGCCATCTCCATGACAACTCAACAAACCATATCCACACCACTAGCTTGGATCGCCCACTTTCCTTTAGTTCATCTCTTCATTGTTTCTGTTTCCTCTACTCACCTTCTTTCCCTCCCATTCTCCTCCCTCCTTTCCTCCCTCCACCGGCCCTCATTCCCTCATTCCCTATCTAGTATTTTCAGATATTTCTCAGTCAGCAGGTCAGTTCATGGTCGGGGCAACTGGTAGATAAACCATCATACCATTTGGACCACAACAACAGCTCAGCCACTAAAAGCTTTTCTATTGAGCCTACAAACACTTAGCAAAGTGACAGACATGAATGACTATCAATATACAGAGAAAGACAGGAGGAAAGAGAGAGAGAGAGAGAAAGTCAGGAGGGGGGAGGAAGAGACAGATAGGCCTGCCATCCATTTGTTTCAAGCTGTGTTGTGGTCACTCTTTCAATGAGTAATGAGGAGGATCGATGGCTTTCGCAAAAAAACACCTGCCAGGAGGACAGTGTGGCCGCGATGCACCAGATCATGTTCCACACACGGAAACATGAGCAACCGCTACTGGCAGGGCGGCGTGTGTGATTGTGTATCAGAGGACTTTGTGGTTTGACAAACGGTTTTGGTGCTGGGAGACAGCTGTGTCGCCCATAAGGCCACACAGTCACACCAGCATTTAAAATGCCCGGCTAGCTAGATGCATAGCACTTTGCAAAGCAGCTGGATTCTCGCAATGTCACACGAGAATCACAGGATCACATACCACATGAAAATCCATCTTGTCAGGCTTCAAGTAATGTGTTTGTGTTCGGCAAGCCAGCGAGCGGACCAATCAGCGTCCTGTGAGGAGCTACTTTTAGGTTTAAGTGTGCGTGACGACACTGAGGAGAGACGACTGTTCATTCGATCAGAACTTCTATCAGAGCTGGAAAGTATTTCTTCATTGGAAGAGGAGCAAAAAACGGCACTGAAGGTTTTTCTCGATGGAAAAGATGTTTCCGTTTGTCTCCCGACTGGTTTCGGTAAGAGTTTGATTGACAGATGGTTTATCCAATCACCTGCCAAGTATTGTTTTGAAAGTGCCCGCCCTTATTCCAAACAGTCTCCAATGACGGCTTCTCAGATGGTTCTGTGTCACAAACCATCTGGCGGATCACGTTATAATTAGGGCTGTCAACGTTAACGCGATAATAACGCGTTACCGCAAATCCGTTTTAACGCCACTAATTTCTTTAGTGCAACTTGCGATTTTTTTAGGTTGTAGCGGGCTCAGTTTCAAAGCTACAGTGAAGATACTGGCGTCATATGAAAGTAGAAAACCTGAGGAATCCATTGGTAAAACTGTCATGGCCATTTTCAAAGGGGTCTCTTGACCTCTGACCTCCAGATGTGTGAATGGTGAATGTAAATGGGTTCTCTGGGTACCCACGAGTCTCCCCTTTACAGACATGCCCACTTTATGATCATCACATGCAGTTTGGGGCAAGTCATAGTCAAGTCAGCACACTGACACACTGACAGCTGTTGTTGCCTGTTGGGCTGCAGTTTGACCTGTTATGATTTGAGCATATTGTTTTATGCTAGATACAGTACCTGTGAGGGTTTCTGGACAATATCTGTCATTGTTTTGTGTTAATTGATTTCCAATAATAAATACATACATACATTTGTATAAAGCAGCATATTTGCCCTCTTCCATATTGATAAGAGTATTAAATACTTGACAAATCTCCCTTTAAGGTTCATTTTGAACAGATAAAAATGTGTGATTAATTACGATTAAGTATGGACAATCATGTGATTAATCATGATTAAATACTTCAATCGATTGACTCCTGCTACTCTGAGCTGAGACTCCTTTTGGAGCTGACACTTTCACTTTCAGTTTATAGAGTCCGTCGTCCGACTATCTATTGATAACACGGCGATGATACGCCTAAATGAACTAATGGGTTTTATTTCTGTAAAAAAAGCAAGGTGATGGTATCAGCGGTCGGTACGGAATATAATCGATGTGTGCCCGACCAATGTGTAACATCGGTAACACCGACTACAGCGGCAAGCCTAACACACACACAAGATATTTTGGTTTAGGAAAAACAATGTATGACAAAACTAAACTGGATACACACACACATACACACACACACACACACACACACACGCACACACACACACACACACACACTGGTCAAGCAGTCTCTTAAGCTACACCCTCTACAAGAACACACACAGATTTGTGTCAGTCTCCGAAGCCGTTGCCATGCCGACACATGCTGTCACTCCTCCACAGAGCAAAGCAACAAGAGAGCTCTCTGTTACTAGGGTAACCCGCAACTGGGAGCTCTGCGATTGGCTGTCGGGGTGCCGGAGCGACGACGTGGAGAAAATGGAGAGAATGCAGAGGGAGAGGCAGAGAGCAAGGAGCTGAGGACTGTGCAGAGCTGATAGAGAGGGAGAGCTGAACTGAAAGACAGGCAACACACACACACATACACACGCACACACGCACACACACACACAGATCAGAAGAAGCTAATCTGTGAATAGTAAGAGAAGCGGGTGCCGAGGCTCACAGTGAGCCTGGCAGCTACAAGTAGGCTGTCAGCTTCACATCACACCTGAACATGGTGTGTTCGGAGTAAAAGTGCCTTCACGGTTGTCGAGGCGTGTTTGGGAGTGTTGTTGCTAAACATGGCATCACTCAAGCTCAGTACAAAAATTCCATTTTGGCGTAAGCCTCTTTCTGAGATATCCCGATATCTTTGTGGATTTAGATGACAAGATGTTGGTGGAGAATATTTTACAAGAACTAGATTTACCACCTCGCAGGTCGTACGCTTCCGCCAACCAGTAAAGTTGCAGTTTACATCCATGCCTGTACAAAATGTCATCACTTCATCATTTAAAGCTGGGCATACACTGTACCATGTTGTTGTGTACTTCCTGCTCCTACTATACGAGTAGATCGTTTGCGATAAAAAGCCAAAGCTCACGATTTATGTGCTCACTCTGTACGGTCCCGTCGGCTCCTGCAGACCGTTCTGGCTGTTGGCAGTTGTCAATAAAGATTGGTTTGAAAGCTACGAGGCAGGTAAAGTTTGTTTGCTAGCAGAGGTCTGTACGGGTCACAATACTAACAAGACAAACGTGCTGCCTTGATCATCTGTGACATCTTGTCTGCTGAAACGTCTAAAACAAAAGGCAGTGGTGTAATGTTATATGGACTCTCAGGTGGCGAGGAAGACGTGGACAGTATGGCTTGTTCATTTTGCAGAGAGAATTGGAGGTAAGCTAGCTACGTTTAACTAGCTATATCTATTGTAGCCTACATTGTTATCTTGATAGCTACGCTCTGATTACTGCAAAAAGAGGAGAAAAAAGGCACCAATGTTGGGGAATCGGCTCGTGGCTCTGCTTCGTTACGAGAGCCTGTGGTCAGCCGACCAAAATTTCTGACATATCAGAAATTCATCCGACCGTTCGACGGCCGGTCGGGAGGAGTTAATCGGTCCTCAGCCCTCCTGTACACTGCACGGCAAACAATGCCCGACGAAGCTGAAATTTGGTCTGACTCTAAAGTGAGTCGTGCGGCTTAAAATTTGGGCCAGAAAGGGGCTGTTTGACGGCAAGGTAAAGCGGTGAAATATTCTAAATATAGTGCACACTTAAACGGATATAAATTGTTTTTAGGTGACCCTTTCTTTTAGGTTGCTAAAATATGTTTTTTTGCCGTCCCCGTCCTTAGCAGTACATTGATTTGCTCCCGTGCTGGTACTCTTGTCTGTTTCTCCAGACTGGTGGCGTGCCGACCGTCGTCTACTGTAGGTAATACACCAACTATGGAGAAGTAGCTCATACAACCCCACTTGAAAAAACACCCAAACTATCCCTTTAATAGTGTCAAAAACTCTGGCACTGTGATGAAGTTGAGCTTGCAGCAGTGCGAGTGGTGACTGACTGACACACATCTACCCCTCAGGGCTGAGCATAGCGTTCGCTGCTGACATCGTTCAGTACAACAAGTGTATACTCAACTCCACCTGACTCAGCTCAGCTGCTGCTGGTAACAGCTCTCGTACATACTCGCTGCTGTTGACACACTCCGAACTGCTGCCTATATGCCTTAGGATACCAAAGATACCACTGAGGAGGGGGGGGGAGGCTTCAGGGCTCACCAGATTCATATACCAGAGTACCAGAGTCAGACAGTAGACTCAGTGCAATTAGTCTGTGGATACAACTCCTGGCTGCCTGCAGAGTTTGGAGTGACTCACTGCAGCAGTTTGGTTGATCGAGGGACTACTTGTAGTGCTAATGTTCATTATTGTTTGGTGTATTGATTTTAAAATGCCTCTCATGCAATGTACACACATGTTCGTAGCTTTGGTTTATTTGCGTTGAGTATTTGCTTCGCCTGATACTCCAACGCCTGAAAAACTCAAAAGTTCAATACATTTAGGGGACTGGGATCGAGTATACCAAGGCAACGTAACACTCAAACGTCCTGTCCATATCTCAAATAGTTCTGGTGCTGTGCTCACTAACAATGTTCCTACATAGCTAGCTAGCTACGTCAAAGGGAAATGGCGAGACATGAGGTCTGATTGATGCAGCTGTACAGGTCAATGTGAGTTCACTTACAGAAATAACAAGTCTTAAACAGTGTTAACTACGTTAACAAAAACTATGATGGAATATGTTCGTCAACGATCTTTTTTTTTTTCCATGACTAAGACGAGATGATGACGAGACGGCACCGACATCAGTAAACACTAAAGGTGACGATATAAAAAGACGACACTAAAATCTTTACATCTTTAAAAATGAAGCTCAAAGTGGGCGACTCCCGGCTGCTCCATCCATCGCCATCTTGGTGGAGCGTGGATGGAGCAGTGGCAGGCTGAATCAAGCCTGGTTGCTGAAACACGCCCGCCTAGCTCGAAGCTAAGGCTAACAGACTAGTCTATATCATGGAAGAGAACGGGCAACATTCATACTGATGCACTGCAGCCATCAGGCTCCATGTTTATACCGAGTTTACCTCAGCCTCCATTAAAACCACCTCATGCTCATGGATAACGTCAAGTAAAGGTGTAATACAGGAAATGACATCACATGTGATACCAAGTGTTATTCTGCTTTATAGTAGCAAGCCTGGCACTCTAAAGCTACTCTACTGTGTGTGTGTGTGTGTGTGTGTGCACTTGTCTTACCTTGACTGTAAGTGTTCCAATTGTACCTGCAGGTTCTCAGTCTGCTCCACCTGCTCATCCAGAGACCTCTGCAGCTTCCTGGTCTGGTTATGGGACTCATCCAACTGGATACACACACACACACACACACACACACACACACGCACACACGCACACACGCACACACGCACACACGCACACAAAGGAAGACACTTATTTGTAAAAGGCGATCTCATAAGTCTCACTAAACTATTAATTGAGGGTGACGGCCTTTAGGTTGGTTGGTACATGAAAGGGTTGTCTGAAGTGTAACACACACACCTGATGTTTTTATTATGTCTGTTGTCTCAGTGGAGGTAGAGTCACGCTACACACACACTCACCAACCCTCTCTATTTTCCCGGGAGACTTTTCATCGCCCTCTTCCGGATTCCTCCCGGCGTCACAATTCTCCCGTATTTATGACAAATTTTCACCCTTTTTTTTTTCCTTTTCGTTCTCTCAGCCTGTTTCTGGAACTGAACAGTGTGTATAATAACTACTGTTTCCACCCGGACGACAAAAGAGCTACACCAACTGTCGTTCTCCGGGCGGAAGAGAGCAGTCTATGCTCGCGACGCAGCGCAGTTTGAGCTCATGTTTAAGCTGCGCTCGCCACAGCGTGCAACGGACTGAGTTAATGTTTGCATGTTAACTATTAATTACAAATCGATGAAGGTTTTTTGAGAGTCGATACAGTATCACAAAACATAATATCCCGATATTCTCTAGTACAGACTTGTTCCCACCTCATCCTCTGCCTGTCCCAGCTCTTTCTTCAGCTCCTCCACCCTCAGTCGTAGCTTCTTGACTTCGGCCTCGTGGCTCTCCACCCTCCGGTTGGCGTGGGCGAGCTCCACCATTTTCTCCTGGTATTGCTTCTTCAGCTTCGAGTGAACATGGCGAAGGTCAGCGAGCTCCTGTGACAGAATAGACGGACAGAGAGGACAGGCTTAGAGACGGCTGTTTCCACCACAGAACTGATCCTGGTCAACCAGCTCGACTGAAAAAACATTAGACAACTAATCGGTTCGTCAATCGGTTAATTGTTTAAGTCACTTATGAAGTAAAAACACCAAATATTTGTTGATCTACGCTTTGAAGATCGGTTTGGGGACATGACGCTTCCCAACATTGGACGCTTGGTGTGCTGTCCCTA
>CAKAOI010040024.1:0-25337 GCA_916701655.1 Sebastiscus albofasciatus | reverse complement strand
CCATTGTGTGTGTGTGTGTGTGTGTGTGTGTGTACTACAGAAATTATTTAGGCCAGTTTTTCTATTAGAGGAGCAGCTGACTAATCCCTGTTTTAGAGGGAGAGGAGAATAATCTGCCTTTGTCTGGTTTTGTCTCTCTCTCTGTGTGTGTGTGTGTGTGTGTCTGTGTGTGTGTGTGTGTGCATATTGTTTGTCTTTGTGTATCTGTTTCTGTTTGCTGTGTGTGTGTGCGTGTGTGTTGTGAAGCAGCACAGCTAGATATTTGTTAGCACACAGGGAAATGCAATGAAAACAGCCCCATTGTCTTGGTCCAATTCACCCAAAACACAAAACAACACAAAGCACCAAAACAGATTAGAGCCAGCGGTTGGAAACAATGCTTCCATCCTTAAATTCAACAAACCAAATAATAAACCAAATAGTAATAAATAAGAACCCAGGATGGATCGGTTTCATCCGTGACCTGACTGATCCACATGAAATATGTTTCATTTGTTCACGGCATCATTTAAAGACTAAAAACAAACATTCAGTCACGACAGTCGCTGCAGCGTCCGTGTCCTCGAGTTACCTTCAGATTATACCAATGAGTTCCATGAGGAGTTTTACAGATTTAACATTAGGGACAAAGAGAGCGAGACAACTACTCTAGGTCACGTTGGGATTCAGGATCTGCAGATACGCCAAGTGAGGCGTCGCATTTGGTATGTGGAGAGAACAAGTTGTACTGGTGGTCACCGTGACATCATCCATTGGTTTATTGACCGCTGGTTTGAAGCCTCGACCTAAATGTTATAATTAACTTTCATGACCTGAAAACACACCGTGAAAGAGTTATAGTTCTAAGACAAAAACACGGACAACTCCCAGACCGGACAACGCCGTGGTAGCGATCTGTCAATCACAAGGTAGCCCCGACTGAGAGCATAAACTCATGTTTACAATGTTTACTGAGGTAATAAATCAAGAGAGAAGTAGACTCATTTTCTCAGAGACTACTATACAATCAGACTTCTTTTAGCAACCAGAGGAGTCGCCCCCTGCTGGCTATTAGAGAGAATGCAGGTTTAAGGCACTTCAGCATCGGCTTCACTTCTCAGACGCGGAGGTTTTCCCGACAGTGTAGATACCAACATTTCATCCATCATGGCCGATATAATCACTATTGCTGCATTGTACACACTTAGGAAGTTTTCAGATAAATCAGGAAATTCAAACACTTTTTTCCCGACTTTTCCATCTCAACTTTTCTTCTTCTCTCAGAACATCACGCCGCGTCCACACAGTATGTAGAAGCAAACATAAACACGCTCACTATTCCACTGCCTGTGACCCTCGCAGACAAGATGTACTGTATGTTCAGTTGCTGGTGCTAGATGGTTGACGTAGTTACAGATGTTCAGCTTGTGAGTGTCGACCAGATGTGGAAGTGTCAATAGTCTGTACTGATGGAACATCTGTCTACACACACACACACCCACACACACACACACACACACACACACACACACACACACACACACACACACACACACACACACACACACACACACACACACACACGGCCACATAATTACAATGAAAACAAATGTAATCACACATAAACAAACCTATAGAATATAAACGGATGTACTCGCCCTGAACACACACGCACGCACACACACACACGCACACACACACATGCAGAGAGAGAGCAGTCAATAGAAGGTGTCAGTAGCAGTGTGGCGGCTCAGCACTGCTGACAGAGACTTCTTTATTTCCCATCAATCACTGAGCTGAATTAAAGACATTGATTAGTCTCTGCAGCTGTCTGAGCTTCACGTGATGACTGACTTCTAGTAGAATCCAGTGTGAGACACAGTAGAGGTCAGCTGGTGACCTCTGTGTGACGATAAAAACACAGGCATCAGCAGGTATCCAACCTGCTTTAGAAGAGTCCTAACTCCCCGTGACCTCTGACCTCACTGCAGAGCCGGGCAGCAGAAAAGATTTCCCTGCGGTTTAATATATTAACACAAATGTCCTACTTCTATTCCTTCTGCTATAAACCTTTACTGCAGAGACAGTTGGGGGTGATTCATTATTAAGAGATAAATGATTAGAGGTACAGATTCAAATAATACAGACAAAAGCTTTAAAGACAAGATATTGAATTATTAACACTAAACTAAGATCTGAACTCCACCAGGAAATCTCAATCTCAAACGCCACCAGAGTGTTTAGCAGCGTTAGCATCCGATGTGTTAGTGAATCAAACTGGAATACTGAGAGGAGCTGCACCACCTCGTCCTTCAGAGCAGCTGTAAATAGTTTTACCTTTGGACGTGGTTTGGAAGACATGTTGATTAATTGCACAGCTCAAGTATCCAGCTGTCATACGATAGCTAGAAGGGGCCTACGTAGGGGGTTTTGGGGCAGCTGCGGTGCTCTGTATAGTGCATTTATGGGAGGTTTAAGGGGGCTTGAGGGACCCCACACATTTGCCTGGTTTGCTCTCCTGATGGTGCACCCCTGCCGGAAAATGTACAACAATCTATGTGTAAGTGTTGGAATGGAGGTTATAATAGGATTTGTTTACGTGCTCAAGTTCATAACATTTGAGATTTATTCAACAGAATGAAACGTACACGGCTTGGAGCTCGTACCTTCACGTGACAGACCTCTGCTGGCTGCTAACATTGTGACTGTTGTTCGTCTGGAGCAGAGACTGAAATAGTTTGACATTGTTGAAGCGCCACAAAGAGACTATGACTCAGTGAGCGGAGTGACCGGCAGTCACGGTGGCTTCTTTTAACCATGAACACGATTGTTCCACACAAATCACTTTTATTTTTGCAACAGTGATTAAAGGCTGTGGAAGACTAGATCTGTCTAGGAGGGAGGACTTGTTGTAAATCTTTTAAAAGGTATATACATCTCAGTCTCTGTGCCTACGGGGATTTATTTGTGAACCCACAGAGTTGTATTCATCTGTTTGCTGGATTGATGAAGTTGTTGTCATTGAAGGTTATCCAGGCAGAAACTCTGTGGCTCTGAAATGTATTTGCAAAGCAAAGTGTTGCTTTAAGACTCTTAATTGCATCAGCGGAGTGATTGTGTGAATACACACCGTACCACAGTGTGTATGTGTGTTGTGTGTGAAGCTGAGCGTGACTGAACGGGAGCGTCTGTACTCGACCCTGAATAATTAATGCTTATTTATATATATATAGTGAAGAAACGATGCACGCGGTTATTTTCCACAGTTGAGCTGTGTTATATGCGGTTCACAAGGTCGTGAATCACACGGTTCCTGTTGTGTTCATACACAGAACATCGCATGTTATTATTAACTGCTGGGCTTCATGATTCAGTTGATAATTCTGATCAGAGGTCAGAGGCTCACATACAGGAACCTGTGTTTCTGGGTCACGTTTGGAGTCATGAGTGGTCAGCCTTGCGTGGGGAGGAGATGGAGATGTATAAAATATAAATAAGGTTGAGCCTAGAGGACTGATGTGGATCTTGGAGCATGTTGTCATAACCCAGCTTCACGTGGCTCATCGTTTGTGACGTGTTGTCTTTCTGAGATCAGGTGAGCGAACGCTGACGTTCAAACACAACTGCTTTAGAGAGGCGCAACATGATAGAAGATTTTTCCTTGAAATCCATCATAATGCTTCAACTACCACTTAACAACAGTTTGTATGATATCTTACAAAAAGTAAGTGTTTTAATTTACATGCGTTTTCCTACGAATGTCCAGCAACAAGAACGATCAGTTCCAGCAGCGTAACAGAAGTGTTGCGATTGGCACCAGTGCAAATTGTTTTTTCTTGGGCGCTCGCCCCAAACAGAAGCACGAACGTACACACACAACCGCTCCATACAATTGCAAACCGACAATTGCTAACCACCATGGAGAGGCTCACTGTACAACTCCCATCCTGCAAACCAGCCTTAGATCCAAATGTTCGGCCAAATGTTCTCACAGAGTCACCGTGCTATAAATTTAAATCCCTGATCCCACTCCATAATACAAAAAGAAACCAGTACTCACCTATTAGAAGTTTCTCCTATAAGTCTTGTGCTTCGCAAAGTCATTAACAACACTTGCATAAGAACAATGTCCTTTTTTAATACAATGTCCTGGCCGTGACACGGCACGCCGTTTTGAGCTGAGCTTTTGCCAGATGCCCAGCTGTTTCTAGTTATTCCCGTCGCTCGCCTTAAAATTGCCTCAATGGACTAGGAACGGCTGATTGGCTACAAAATCCTAAATAAGGTGGCAGCTGGCTAGAAGTAGATCGCCAGGGACCTGAAAGTGTCCTACTGCTGTTGGCTATATCCTATGTCATTTCCAATCACAATATTGAACGTGTGTTTTCTGTGTGAAAAGAACAAACGAAGGAAGATAAGTGGTAACGTCTTCAGTCTGATCTTGATTTTTAGACGCCTGATTTGCGTCGCAGCGGTTGCACCGTCGATATTTACGCCACTGATCGGTGCCCCCGCGGTGTTTAAGCAAGAAAACTACTTAGTTAGATTTAGAAAAGATCGTGGGTTTGTGTTAAAACAACGAGGGAAGTGACATCACATAAGTACGGTAAATTATGTGACAAAATAGTCAACATTGACTTCTGGATTCACAGCCGTCTCCTGGGTAAAAGTCTTTGGTTTTTAGACCCATCCATCCACCCCAACCAATCCCGGTGTCCTGCATGAAAGACAGACATGTTACACACCCACAATTGGTGAATTTAGTGTGTTTGTCAGTATTTACCCATGTGGATGAACCTTAAATGTCAATCTGTAATAATTAATGCTGCGTCTCTGCATTTTCTTTGGACTCGGGGAAAGGTTGGCAGCTCACTACCAGCTAATGTGAGAAGGTTCTCACACACACACACACACACACACACACACACACACACACACACACACACACACACACACACACACACACACACACACACACACACACACACACACACACACGCTTGGCCAACACTTAGCCATCTCCATGCACTTCAGCTTGCATTTACTCCACACAAACACGGCACTCACCCACACACTCCCAAACAGACAGAGAGCCTTTGATGTGAATGTGACCCAGTAAAATGAAATGAAAGAGGCCTTTAGAGGGAAGAGCAGAGAAGAGCAGCGTATCCTCCACTGTCACCATTCTGTCGATTCGCCACACTCCGCCGCTACAGCGTCTCCTTTCTCTCTCATTGCTTTCCTTTCCTCCTCTGTCCACCCTCCATCTCTCTTCCTCTCCCGTCTTCCATTAAAACATTGATTCTGGCCTTGTTGTGATAAGATGCATCGTTGGTTTCTCCGGCAGCACCGTGTCAAAACTCCCCCTCAGTCCGTCAGAGGACAGCCGTGACCCACGCTCGCCAATTTATTATTTTATTTAATAAATGCGTTCATTGAGCAATAGGGAAAAAGCAGTTACAAAAAGGACAACATACTTTTCCTATTTTCAAAAGTAAAATAAGCAGACCCCTTTAAGCCAAACTCACACCAGAGCAGCGGTGAAGTGCAGCCTGCGGCGAGCTGCCATGCAGTGTTTATGAAAAGCCGTGGCGGCCGCTCCCGAGGTCGGCGGGCTGACGCCGTTTGATTCTGCAGCCAGAGAGGACCCGCAGCCAATCAGTAAACGCACCACGTGACTCCTGTGACATGTTGACCTATGTTACAAAGAATCTCTTCCCACCTGAAACACATGAACGAGACAAGCTCCCGCCTGCAGAAACAAATTATTATTGCAGCGAGCCGCACTTCACCGCTGCCTGTGTGAATTCGGCGTTACGCTCATCCCTCTTACGGCTTTTATCCCACAAAACAATTGAAACCCAGCACTCATTTCTTACTCATAGACATACTGTAGTAGCAGATAGCAAATCCTTCTGGAGTTCAGTTTTCAATGATCTGCTAAAGTATGCACATTTAAAAGAAAACAAATATATACATCTCCTATTTATAATTATCTTTTTTTACTGGAGTTGGTCCTTGTTTTATCTTTTGTTTCTCCCTCATATTTCGCTTTTTACAGAGTATGGAGCATTCAGGTGCCTGAACACACACCTTGTTTTTTTTTATTTTGTTCCCCTCGTCGTTTTATTGATCAGGCTGGTCTCACACGCTGTTTGTAGTATAATTTGTATCTATCCAACAAAATCAATACATATGTAATCCACATAACCCTGAACCAGGAAATATAAAGAGCAGTGAATGCTGCATAGGGAGGAGGATCGCCGGGTTGATGGATGGGTCTAAAAATACCAGACTTTCACCCAGTAGACCGGCGTTCGTGTCCCGTGTGAAACCAGAAGTCAACGTTGATTTATTTGTCACGTAACTTATTGCCTCTACCAAGGCCGAAAGGCTAGGAAGGAGGTTATGTTTTCACTGGCGTTGGTTCATTAAACTCTGTGGAATTCCAGTTGAGTTGGACCAAAAGCACACTTGGTGATTGTTGGAAAGAGTAACAGCAACGGTTTAGGTGAGTTTTATTTTGTTTCTGTCCAGTTTGAATGAAGTGTTTCATGATGCTCCGCTACGTACAGCCGATCTCAACATAAACAATAATACACGTGGATGATGGCGCAAGCTGAACGGAGTGGGGGAACGTACTCGGGAACTTTGGCGGAGGTCTGCGCTCTCCGAGTGCCATTCTAGTTTACTAAAGTAATGCAACTTCTGGTGTTATTTTAAGCCAAACCGTGATCTTTTCCTAAACCTAACTAAGTAGTTTTCTTGCCTAAACCTGAGCAAGTTGTTTCCTGTGAAGACGGAAGTTTATTTTGAAAAGACTGTATGCATGTAAGAAGCGGAAATTGACACGTGTTGCTGGACATTCGTAGGAGAACAGATGACATTTGGAGGAACTTTATTTGTCAGATATCATACGAAGCGTTGTGTGAGGATACGTTGTAAAGATCCTCATTCTTGATGTTCCATCCTATTTAGAATTCTGATCTAAATGCAGCGTGGTTGTGGCGTCAGGGTGAGGCTGTTACCTCTGTTTAACTTCAACTGATGATGGAAGGAGCAGAAACCTTGACTATTCACAAGCTGCATCGTAGCAGCAGTGATGTTGTGTGCACACTGAGGAAAAGCACTGTGGGACAAACTGTGTATCTCAAGTGATGATGGACAAGTGTCCACTTGACTCACAGCTCAACAGCTTCACGGGATTGAAGTTGTAGTAGGTGGTGATGGATGTTTGACAGGGCTTTCCTTCGCTGAGACACAACACCTGATTGAATGATTCAGCGCTCGCTGGACTGTCGCTGGTCTTCCCTCGCTGGTTGTTATTTAGATTTTATTAAATGTGTCATCTAAACCTCTCCATCATCTTTTTTTTGGCTCCCTACAAGACTCAGTGGATCTTTGTGGGTTTTTACTCTGATACAATCATGTGGCACAAAGTAGTGATATCTGCACATGTAAAAGAAAGTGCTTCTCTATATTAGTATGTTTTCATTTCCTGCTTCTGTCTTTTCTTTTAGCCCATAGAATATGTCTCTCATAGTATCTCATATCCTCTCCTTCGTTCTTTGTCTTCCTCAGCTCTGGTTGACCACCCACTCGTATCTCTGTGCCTCCTCCGTCATCCCCCTCTCCCCTCCGTCTCATTTCCAGACGAGCCGTACTGTTATTTGAACAAGTAAATGACTCAATGACTTAATGAGATGGGGCGCGGAAGGCAGAGTGCTGTTTAGCGAGAGTCGATGCAAACGGCACGTTTTTCTGCCTCGCAAATGAATTTGGAGCGTTCAGGTGGGTGAGTCACCGATCTGGTGTTTAGTGAGAATGTCTGCTGATGCCTGTTGAGGGCCGGCAGAGTTCAGCCTCTTAACCTGCTCTCTCTCTCTCCTCTCATTTTCTCTTTAACCCCCCCCACCCGTCATTTACCTTCCTCTCCTCTGTCATGCCGTCTCCCACCTCCAATCATCCTCCTCCTCCTCGCAACTCCACGAGACGATCGCCTGAGGTTTCTGTATCTCGGCAGCACAAAGCAACATTCTGCCGTCTCCCTCCTCTCATCTCTCTCCTCGCCTCTCATACTGTCTTGTTTGGTTTCATTGTTCCTGCCATAACCGTCAGCCCACCATTCCTCCCTCTCGTAGCTCCTTCCTCTCTTTCTGCTCTCTGTCACCTCCTGTCAGCCGAGGGAAGGAACGCCGGGAGGCGCCCGCAGAGGCGAGGCTCAGGCAGGCAAAAAGACTCTCAACACTGAGCAAAGGATTGAGGTGGAGGAAGGAGGATAAAGGTGGAGGAGGAGAGGAAGGAAGGAAGCCAGGAAAGGAGAAAAAGTTGAGAATAGATGGGAAGTAGATAAAGAGGAAGGGAATGAAAATGGGATAGAAAGCAAGGAACAGCAAAACAAGTTGATGAAGGATGGAAACTTGAGAAGGAGAGGAAATAAAGAGAGGATGGACAGAAAGAGAGTTTGCATGAAGACAGGAAGTAAAAAGTCTATCTTCAAATAGAAGTTGTATAAATAGTATTTTTATAAATGGAAAGCATACAGTATATATGTTGGCATTTATGTAGTTGTCAGTTAATGGACGATTCAAGTGTAAAAAAAAATCAATCATGGTCAATAATTGTGTGTTTTTGGTATTTAAATGTCATGTTAGGGATGTTGGTCGACAAATACAATTAACGTTAAAGTAACTTTCACAAGCATTTTAGAAACATCAGTACACTTAAAGGCCCCTTAAAGGAACAATATGTAAGACTGACCGTTGGTCTGAAATGTGTAACAGCAGTCCACATTCAAAACATTGGAGTCGTGGCCCGTCTGGTCCTCCGGTCTGGTCCTCCGGTCTGGTCCTCCGGCCTGGTCCTCCGGCCTGGTCCTCCGGCCTGGTCCTCCGGTCTGGTCCTACGGTGTGACTGATAGGAGTCGTGGTCCTACGGTGTGACTGATAGCAGCGCAATCGCAATCACAATTTGAGGGTTACCTCCTAGACACGACCGCGTTAGCCTCTAGCCAGCAGTAGTCAGAATCACTTCATCGGCAGTGTGTCTCAAATACTCGCTGCCTTGATAACCAGCTGCACGCGGACCACAGGGAGATGTGCCGAGGCTTCTCAGGTCGGGTAGAATCTAACGTTAACGTTATCTCTGTCGATCCAGTTCGTTAGCTTGCTTCTGTGGCTGCAGAAGGCTGCGTTCGTATGCCGATTTGTTTCATATGCGGGGTGTTAAAATGGGCGTTGGAAGGGGCCAAAACAAGAACAGACGGACCGGAGAGGAAGTTTCAGAGGAGATCATACTGGTTGTAGCGCTGTTGTTGTCAGAGAATGTCAATACAGCATGTTTCCTTTTAATCTCTGATGACACATCGTGGTCATTTTATGATTTAGATGTTTCACATATTTAAGTCCTTTAAGTTCACAGAGTGAAGACGAGGATAAAAAGAGAGAGGAAGAAGAATACAAGAGCCCGGAATGTAGAGATAAGAAGTAAAGAAACAAGAGGAAAATCCAGATAGCAGAGAGAGAGGAGGTGAGGGGACAAATGGGCATTGATTTGGCTCAGTGACTGACGACAGAGGGTGGGGGGGCTCCCTGGGTAGCATCTGCTTTCTGCAAGACTGCTCATATTACCCAGAGGGCCGCTAACCGGGAGAAGACTCTTCTGCTCTGTTCCGTGGCTCTGCCCCTCTGCTCGTCTCTCCTCAGTACAATCTGGAAAAACTGGAAATATATTCAATCTGATCTTTACATTATTGTCCTGAAATCACTCCCTCGTGTCTCCACCACTTATTTGCTCTACCGCAAATAAAAGTGCATTTGAAATTCAGCAATTTTGTGACTCTGTCCTCTCATCCACCTCCTGTGTCCTCTCTCCTTCCTCTCACATCTGTGCAGATCCTACTTTCTTTCGTTCTTTTCTTGTCCTCTCTCCTTCACGTCTCCTCTCTCCCGTCTCATGTGTTGTATTTTAGTATACCGCAGACAGAATAGGGTTTCTCCTTCCTTCTCCTCCTCCAACCACCTCTTCTCCATCATCCTTCATTCGTCTTTCCTCATCTCTCCTCTACCCATCTCTCTAGTCCTCTCCTCTGTCCTCTTTTCCTTGTCTCTTCTCTCCTTGCGTCATCTCCTTTGTCCTCTTTAATCCTCTCGTCTTATTTCCTGTCCTCCTGCAACCCTGTCTCATAAAAATTCCCATACAGCTAAACTGCATTC
Source organism: Sebastiscus albofasciatus (assembly GCA_916701655.1). Classification (NCBI taxonomy): domain Eukaryota; kingdom Metazoa; phylum Chordata; class Actinopteri; order Perciformes; family Sebastidae; genus Sebastiscus; species Sebastiscus albofasciatus. The sequence goes on along the minus strand of CAKAOI010040024.1, from coordinate 15,144 downwards.
TCAATTAGTCTGCAGACGGCTGCAGTTAGTGACGTATGAGCGCCAAGCAGAGCAGCGACTGTTAATGAAAGTTACATTAAATAGAAACAGTATTGAATAATAACGGGTAGAAGAAGCGAGAAAGTCCACTAGTGGTGGGTTAGGGATTGGAGCTGGACACCAAACTCTCTCCCAGGAGACCGCTGTTTGTGTCCCGTGTGAAACGTAGTCAGTGTGAAACGTCGTCATTTTAATCCAAACCAAGAGGGTTGTTTTTCCCTACAAATGCAAAAGTCTGTCACTGACTAAGAGATGAAGTTACACGAGTGGTCGGCCGAGTGTTGGAGTTTCCTCATTGGCCGTTGCTCTTTCAAAATGGAAAGACGGGAAACGGTCCTTTATGCAAACGAGCCCGTCCAGCACAACGCTCAGATCAAGCTGTGAAACTAGATGATCTGGTTCTAAAATGAAACCAGATCCAGCAGTGGCATCGCCTACTGTATTTCTCTCTTCAAACCTTTTCAGAAGTAGATTTCGGTGGATCGTTTAGACGGAGGAACAGACAGAGCAGGCCACCACGTTGTTTCCTGTTTGAAAACCAGGGACCAATCAGGTGCATTCAACGATAAGGTACGTCACAGCTTGGACGTCCAGTTGAATGGAGCAACGCGTCCTCTAGTGTCCTCGCCGGACCGGTTGGACATGCACCGCTGGATTTAACATTATAGACGTGACCGCTGACTATTAGTGGAGCAATTTAGCCACAAATTCACAGACTGACCAACACGGTCCAGACATATACTCAGGTTTTATTAAACCTAACCCAGTAGTTTCGTTGCATTTTCGTTGGGTTTTGTTTCAATTTACAACATTAATCACATCTTTAGAACGGTTTAAAACGGTTTAAAACTGTGACAGTAATCCGTGAGAACGTACGTCTCTCTGCAAACGTATTTTGGTTATACAGTTTAGTAGAATGAGAACGTCATTTTGTGGGTTGCCTCTTTTCCTCTTCTCTCTCCTGTCTTCGCCTTGCCTCCTCTCTTCTTCTCTGTCCTCCTTTCCTTGTCACCTCTCCTCTCCTCTTCTGCTTGTGTCTTCTCAGCCTCTGTCCTCTCCTACTTTTTGTTTCTCCTAGGTTCCTATGCTCCCTTCCTTTTCATCCTTCCCTCCTCTCCTCGTGTCCTATGCTTGATTCTCGTTTCCCCTCCTCTTCATCTCTCCATCTCTCCATCTCTCCTCTCCTTGCTCTGTGTTTCTCTCCTCTCATCGGATCAGAATTAAGATTCCAGCAGCCGACACAAAGAGTTGCTTTGGTATCATGTTTTTTTTTTTGTTTTTTTCACCGCTGTCATCCAAAACAAGCGCCGCATCACATCAAAGTGCACATTTGGCAACAGTTACAAAACCCCCATTTGATATCCCGTGTTTGTATTACTGCAGAGTTTGATCTCATATAATATCACAAAGTGCCATGACGTAACTGTCAGATCACAACAGTGAGTATGTTAATCCTGTCAGCGCTCTGTGGATGATTGTAATGTTGTCAAACTGTGACCGGGTTTGTCTCCGGGACGATAAAAGCATTGTGTGCTAAACCAGGGTGGGAAATTTCACTCTGGCTGTCATCCAAATGCTGCTGCACCCTTCGCTTTTCTCTGGTCAATATGTTTTATATCCCCTCATCTGTTTTTGTTTCTGAAACCTACGACTGTTGTACGATTTAAAAAGGAGCCAGTGAATTCTGTCAGCAAGCCAATTAGTAGCTACCGTAGTAATTAAAAGATCTCCTACTACACATACAGCAAGAAGTGTCTGAAGATTAGAGTGACATTATTTGCATTTCATCAAACATTCAGTAAAAAAAAAAATAGGACGCTTTTCTCTCTCATCATTGCAAACTAGGAGTGGGCGGTACATCGCTCTCATCACCGTCAGCGGTGTCACGTTCGGCCTCAACATGGATTTTGCAATACGGTCATTACCGTGATAAACACACACACGTTTTGGTTTTAACACAGACACACACGAGGGAGATACAACACCCGATAAACTACGTCACACCCACACAGGTTGTCTACGGTTACGTATAGGCTACCGCCGCTCCGTTTCGTCGTAACCGCAGTCAAGCCACACTTGTATGAGATGTAAATTATTTTAAATGTGATGTAATTCTCAGTTTGGCTGTGGTGAAAAGAGGTGAAAAAAAGGAAATAATAAAACAACAGTAGGCTAAATATGTAAAAAACAACATTTTGTTTTTCAAATATTCTTTATTTGTGAGCTCCAGGTCACTGGACAGTCAGCTACAGTTCACTCACCACTCAAACAGCAGCATGACTCTTACTATGAACTCTGGATGAATCACTTTACATCTACATTATGGGGCAGGCTTTTCAAGCTTATTTGGAGCCAATAAACACATCTGTTTTAGAACAAAATATGTCCCCTAACATTGCCAATAGAAAGAAAAGAGGTAGAATCATGTTTTGTAATATTGTGATATAATACCATCACCGCAAAACAAAACAAAAATACCATGAAATACATTTTAGGTCATATCACCCACCCCTATTGTAAACTTAACAACATCTAGTTGTACACTGTTGAGTGGACAAAACAAGTCATTTGAAGACATATACCTACTTTGGAACGTGTGCTTTTTAACAGATTTTAGAAACAAATGATCATTGATTCATCCCAAAGTCGTCCTTATTTGTGGCCATACATTCAAGCAGCAGTATTAATAAGCTGACACCCTGCAGAAGTGTTCTGGAGCTCCACAGCTTTTATGATTTTACACTGAAAGGAGGAGGAGGAAAGATCATTTCTACACAGAGAGAAGAAACATTACAGTTCTTTTGTTGACTGAGTGCAGATCCAGGTGAGGATGGAGGGCGGAGGGAGGAGGAGGGTGGAGGACGGTGGTGGTGGAGGATGTGGTAGAGAGAGCGGAGGGATCTTCCAATAAGCAGAAGGATAGCTGGTTGAGGCTTAGCTCCTGTAAATGCCTGCAGGCTTGGATTTCTTCTACGTATCCGACTCGGGACACAAATAGAATGAACTCACTGTCACACGAGGCCTCGGGCTCCTTAAATCACTCTCTCCTGTCAGCGGAGCCACAACAAAACCTCCCTTATCACATTCATACTGCTGTTGTTTCTATCCTTTATATTTTCTTTATGTATTGTAGTATAGTCTTTGTTGAGCGTTGCTCTATTTAATGTGCAAAAACAATATATTATCCCAGTTATATACTGTCTTCTGTTGGTACGTTCTGAAGTGTGGAAGGTGGAAACAGCATCGCTTTTCTAATCGCCCACGTTTTGAGCTGCAGTTCACATGTCGTTAATGTAAAACTCAACACTTCAAAGTTAAAGCTCTCCTCTGGCCAACTATTATAAGGCTTTTATTGTGAAGCAGCTGCAGCTTCCTGTAGCCAGTAGCACCAGCGGCTGCTCTCTCTCTTGTGCGTAACAACAGGTCTACATTACAGATGTGCTTTTAACTCTCCCATTGTTTGATTTAAAGGACTTTTAGAGACCCAGAGAAGTGAAAGTATAATTCAACTTTTTCTTCCTTTCTGATATTTGATCATTTTGTGACCCCCTCACATTTATCTTGGGAGCTCTTAGTTGGTCCATAACTCCATGTTGGGTTCCACAAAGCTGCTGTAGGTCTTTAGCTGTCCATCGTGTCTGACGTTGACGGTTGCACCAGGACGTTGGGATCCCAGATGTTGGGGTAATGCCGGCTGCCCGCTGGTGTCGTTGGGCACGCCTTTCGGTCCTCCTCTGTAGGGTGATGTGATGTATTTGTTCGGCCGCTCTGGCTCAGGTGACCTGCCAGGCTGACCTATCGAGTGCCAGATGTTCTAGATGGGTGGGGTTTACGTTGCAGCGCTTGAGGAGGTCTTTAGTATAGTCCTTATAGCGCCTCTTACGTCTGCCAGCAGCCTGTTTTGCATCGCTGAGTTGCCCATAGAGGGCTTGGCGGGGCAGGCGGTGGTCGGGTATCCAGCGGAGATGTTTTTTAGTCACTGATGCTTCCATACAGATGGAGTTGGTCACGTAAAGGATCTCTGTGTACGGCATCCGATCATCCCACGAGAGGCCGAGGATTTGTTGGAGGCATCAAATGTGGAAGGCCTCCAGGCTTGTGATATGCCGTCTGTATGGGGTCCACGTTTCTGCCCCGTAGAGCAGAGTGGAGGCACATACCGCGTTGGTAGTTGGTCCATAACCCCATGTTGGGTTCCACAAGGCTCCTGTAGGTACAAGTATCTCAACAATACTACAATTCGGGAAATGTTGAAGGCACTTTCATGAAAATGATTTCAAAACCTTCCTGCATTTTGCCCTGAAAGCTAACGTCCCTGCATGGCTCTCTGCTCCGATAGTAATCCAGGCTGAAGAGTATGATGTGATAAAAACAACTTAGCTAACTGATGTTTGTTTCTCATTATGCTGAGAGACATACCAGCAGGGACACACTGGAGCGGTGTCCTACTACAGCTACCGTGGACATTCAAGGCAAAAATGATTTCAGTAATTCAAATTAATTAGCATTTGCAGTTTAGTGTGAGTCCAGCTGCTATTTGCTCTCTGCCAGTATGCTGGATGAGTGGAATTATCGAGCAAGTGAGACATTTCCAAACCATCAATAATTTAGTGTGTTTTGTAAATGGTCTGTTCAGCTTTAGCTCCGGGGCCGATGATGGCGAGGCCGTCCTTTTGTTCTGGTTCATTCTGCAGGAGGAAACACACGGGTCACCTATTTTCTCTACACTGGTTTCCTTTTAAAACTTCACCTTGAATTGTGCTCGTGTCTGCCAACGCCCCCCTCCCCCCACCTCCCTCTCCCTCGCCAGCTTTTCTTCTCGCTCTTGACTTTGTAGCGTGTGATGAGAACAGCGGGCTGCAGAGCTTGTTCTCTGAGCGCTGAGCGGGTCAACACAAGTCAATGCTGTTGTTGCTTTGATCTGTTCGCAGGTAGATTAGGACACCGCTGCACCTGAGTCAGCCCTGAAGCTAAACAGGAGAGCCGTGTCACGTGTTAATCTTTCAGTCCACAGTAACTCAATCAGCAGAGCGTGCGGCTGGGAAACAGACAAACTCCACTATTATCATGGACTATATGTGGGCTGCAACAAAGAATGGAAATAAAATAATGATCAGTAAAAAGGCACCGTTTTTAAATAAATGGGAGACATTTCAACAACATCGTGTAACCGATGTATTTCAGCGATCGCAGTATTCATCAAGGTCTAATGGAGGAGGGGAAACAGCCCACCATATGGCATATTAAGCTAAAATATGTGCAGCAATGCAATCTTAATGTTTCTGCCCCCCCCGAGGCTTTCACTAGTGTGGGCCTGTTTTTTGGTTACATGTTTTAAATCTAAATGTGACACACACCATTAGTTACCAAGAAAATCTCTCTCACCTCCCCGTCCAACTTCAGCTGTCTTCTCTCCTCTGCTGGTAAACATGAAACTATCTGTCATATCATTCCCTGCGGATGCTCCGCTTCCCTCCTCGCCTGCACCTTGGGATTCTCCAGCGAGCAGCAGCAGCCTGTTTCAGCCAGTTTCAGCCTGTTAGCTGTATTCAAGCTGCCTCTCTGACCCCATGACCTCTGACAGAACCTGAAACCCACCAGGACCTGCTTCCCTATATACCTGGCTCTGCAGGAGGCTCGGCTGTAGTCAGAGACAGAACTGTGGAGATAATTAGGCCAGAGATCTTTCTTACCATGACCTGTTTTACATTTATGGTAAACACATGTTACTATTGTTGTTAAGACTGATGAGTTCAGAAGGAAACATCTGTAATATCCATTATTTACCACTGTTTCTCAGCTGACAACTGAAGCTGAAGTTATACTTTGCAGGCCGGCGAGTACACGAGGGTCCACTAGGGTTCCTGTGACGTACGTATACGTCATCAGAGGGTATATACAAAGGCTCTGTGTACCGGTAATGTGTTGTGACCACGCACACTTGTCCAGACCTCTCCGGTTAAGTCTGCGCAGCCACGATTTACTGCGCATGTTTCAACATCCTTCCCTTAATTAATCAATCAATCAATCAATAAATCAATCAAACTTTATTTATATAGCACCTTTCAAACAAGTCAAATGCAATTCAAAGTGCTGGACAGACGATTGACAAACATATAGAGTGTTAAAAATGGATTTAGAGACTAATGAACCAAGTTAAAAGTTCATTGAATAAGAAAGCAATAAGAGATGGGTTTTTAAGATAATAAAAGATAAATAAAATACAAGGAAATAAAAATAACAATACAAAATAAATAAATAAAAATTATGAAACTCCACAAAATAAGCAGATTGTATTAAAATAATAACATTTAATTAAATAAAATAGATAATAATGATCAGCAATAATATGCTGATTAAATAAAATAGAGTAAAATAAACACGTTGATGATGATGATGAATAAAATAAGTATAAACAATATAAATAGTTTACGTTTAAAATGATCAATATTTCCAGCTCCTCTCAGTTCCTCTGGAAGGTCATTCCTCTGGAAGGTCGTTCCTCTGGAAGGTCGTTCCTCTGGAAGGTCGTTCCTCTGAAAGGTCGTTCCTCTGGAAGGTCGTTCCTCTGGAAGGTCGTTCCTCTGGAAGGTCGTTCCAGCGGCTGAAAGCAGCATCATCAGATGTTTTTGTTCTGCTTTGTGGAACAACTAAAAGAGAAGAACCGGAGGATCTGATGGACCTTCCTGGTTCATAAACCAAAAGCATTTCTGCAAGCTAGTCTGGTGATGAATAATAATGGAGTTTATGAATGCGTAAATGACTGAAAAGGTTCTGGTTCCTTCTCATAGCCAGCTGGGGTCCTGGATCTGACTAATAACTGCTATGACTGCTGATGTTCAGTATCTAAGTTTGTCATGATTTCACAGACATACCGGCTAGATTGTGATCCTGACATGTTGTTTGTAGTGTTTTACTGCTAAGTTATGAGTTAATAGACTGTCTGGTGTGACCTCCGTGAGACACAGCGACTTTATTAAAGGCGTTAATACTCCATATTTAATGTGGAGAGGGTGACATTTATTACTGGGAGATAACTGAATGGACGTGTTTTGCATGTTTGTACATTTTGGATGGACTGTGGATCACATGGAGGCTGATGAGTTCAGGTTCTTTGGTGATCTTATACTGTACATGGCTCCACACAATCAGAGCTTCCGTCACTCATTCATGCAGGATGTATTGTTTCAATGTTCAGCTGAGAGTCTGTAGATACTATTATAGCTGGAAATTATGACTTTGAGCTAAGATGCTAACCATGTTGAGAAACCGTAATCTTTTAAAAGCCCTTTTCAGTTTCAACGCCTGAAGCAGGACTTCCATTATTCATAGTGATCGAGGTAGTACACAGGTTTATTTCTCAGGGATCCCCCAAGTCTCATTACAACAGAAAATATATTCATTGTTTTGATCTGACCTTTGATTTTAGTGTCACACATCGTTTATACATTGTGTGTGTGTGTGTGTCATCATGTATATGCCTTGTACACTTTCTTTTACCAGAGAGAGAATCCAAACCAGCATGATTTATTATGTAATAAACCACAAATCTGATTCAGCTCTCATTTTCTCTCCCGCTCTCCTAATAACGCAGTATTACAGTATGCGTGGTCTTCAGGGATATTCATCAAGCTAGAGAGCAAACTAATGGATAGATGGGTAGTTCAAGGACTGATGATAAATGGATTCTATTCTGATAAGATAGTAAGATGCTTTACAATGACTCAGCCTTTACAGAGCAGTGCTGGGATTAACCGACAGACCCACCCGACTCTGTCCTATTAACATCACTTTGATTAACCCGGTCTGACGGGAAGGCGTGTAGATACCCAGACATTCTGTGTGATATGAGTACGCAGCATTTTAGCCTTTTCACACGGCGTCTTTACAGCGTTTTTCATATGTCATTTGTACGCCACGCAAATGTCCACAGTTAGGCTCAGATAAGAAAACCACTTAGTTAGGGTAAGGGGAAAACGTCATGGTTGCGCTTGAAATAAGAACGTAAACTAAGCAACAAAACAACACATCACAAACGTCAATAAAAAAACATATGACAATCATCACCAATTTAACTCACAACACGGTCTCGACACACGAGTCTCCTGATTCAAAGTCCGGTGTTTGTTGGTCACAAACGTCACTAACGTGACTTATGAAACAAAACACGGTCTGGAACACGGGCCTCCTGGGTAAAGGTCCGGTCCCATTTGGGCCCGTCCACCAGCCCACCATAAGTGGTCTTTCTCTTTTTATACGTCACTAACTCTTACCGTAGCATTTATACGTGGATCCATTTACAATGCAGTCAGTACAGGATACACGGCGTACAAATGACACGCGGAAATCAAGAAAGGCGTACTTATTGCACGCCAGACGCCTTGTGCATCATTGTGGCGTTAACACGGCTTTTCATGCGAACGGGCTGCGTTGACATACTGTATACTGTGAAGCTGAAACTATTGTTCAATTAATCTATGAACAGAAAAAAAATAAAGGTACTATATGTAACTTTCAGAAAATCCTTGTTATTAATGACACCGGTGGGCATTAAGTGAACCGCAGTCAGCATCCTCTTGCTTGTGTACGTGCTCACATTCCGTAGGCGCATCGACCAAAACAGTGACGTGACATTACAATCATATATCACCGTTAATGTCCAATCTCCATGATACCAACTAGCCTGCCATTCGCATAGTACTTCATCAACTAACGTTACGAAGCAAAACCATCCAGAGTCCTTCAAACAGAAACCAAACGGGCTCCAGCTCCTCAAATGTGAGGATTTGATGATTTTTTTTTTGTGTGTTCACTGTGAATTGATTATCTTGCTAACACAGGATTAGGGATAGGTAAACAAAACCAACACCTAATAGGGTGATAGGTAAACACCTTGATTTAGATTTTTTAGGTGTGCGTGTGCGTGTGCGTGTGCGTGTGTGTGTGTGTCTGTGGCCCCAGACTTCTCCTCAGTGGTTCTCTGCCAGTCGAGTGTGCAGAGTTTCGAGCCGCAATCAGATTAAGGCTGAGCATCTCCTCCTGATCGCTGCTCTCTGCTCTGCACCGCCAACTCAATCTGATCCGGCCACAGCCCTCGGGTCGCCTCTCTCATCTGCTACACACACACGCACATACACACGTACAACCACATACGTACGCTTGAAAGCACGGAGGCTCACTCACACACGGATACATACAGACACACAGACGCTCCACTAATACATTCATACACACTCCCAAAGTGGCATATGCCAATGGAGGTGTGTGTGTGTGTGTGTGTGTGTGTGTGTGTGTGTGTGTGTGTGTGTGTGTGTGTGTGTGTGTGTGTGTGTGTGTGTGTGTGTGTGTGTGTGTAGGCTTCAGAGATGGAAAGTGGGCTGGTCAGAGAGACAATTTCCTATTTGGAGTCCTTTGAATCATTCATGAGGAAGAGAAGGCAGAAATCAACACAGAATCAATCTGACACACACAAACACACACACACACACACACTGTATAAGGACACACACACACTCATGAATGCATGGCTGCTCTCAAAACACACCTAAGGCATGCACCACTTACCCTGACTCACACGTACACAGTGCACATAGACACACACACACACTATACCAATGTATCCTCGGTGTGTGGACGCTGCTGCTGATAGTGGGTGTCAGCAGACTGGCTGTCATGGAGCACAGTGTCTGCTGACAGAGAGACAATGGACTGGACTTCTCATGTCAGAGAGAGAGCGAGTGGGAGGGCGTGACATGAAGATGCTTTGAGAGATAAAATGAGAGAGAGAGAGGGAGGGCGAGGGAGTGTTGTGTGAAGTGTGTTTTCAGGGGATGAATGTACATTCATGAGCTGTCCAGCCTAAAAACAGACTAACGACAAAGTACGTTATTACCCAAACTGTCCGTTGTAAACCTTCCTCACAGCTTCTATACCTACTTCAACTCTGACTCACCATATTTACTGTACCGTAGTTGTGTGCACACTTTTCCTGTGCAATGAGAGCAATGTCAGTTTAACCTCCGAATGAAGCGGTTTAGGTCATCTGGATAAGCAGTTGGCTTATTTACAGCCTGTCTGATCATCCCATTGCTCACGTTTCTTGAAATGGTGGAAGACGTGTTCACATCATTTACTTAGTGCAACAATGCTCCACTAGTGAGCTCTGTATTTCATACTGTACCTTTACTTGAAGTTGCAATCTCTGAGAATGCGTTCCTTTTGACGGCACCAATAAGCAGTAAATGCAGGTTTGTTTTTGGGTCTCACTTCTCAGAGATCGTCTTTCAGTGGGCCATAGGCTCAATCACCATTGGGTTACCTCATACAGCGATAGATAGTGACTTAACAGACGTTTATTTAAATGAACAAGCAAACACAGGACGTTCACCCAGGAGGCCGCTGATCGTGTTCTGTGTGAAACCAAGTCAACATTGAGGCTTTACCATAGTTTTGTTACGTAACTTCCTTACTTAACTAACGTCATTTACATAAAGAAATGTACTTATATTAACCCAAACTGCTATCTTTTCCTAAACATAACCAAGCACTTTTGTTTCCTAAACATAACCAAGTGATTGTGTTGAATGAGTAAACCTAAAAACTAAATAAACTCATGTTGGAAGTCTATTTTGAAAAGACGCATGCATGTAACGAGCTGAAACTGACACGCCGTCTCTGACATGTCCAAAACTGGTGCTAGAGGGGTACCTAGAGCTTCATAGTTTGAAGCGTAGGGCCACTGAGTAGGCGTCGGTATTTGACGAGTTGGGAGTGGGAGTGTGTTGACCCTCCACCAACAAACCTGTCGGAGAAAGCACAAGCAGCCCAAACTGTCCAATCACAGTTCTTGTGGTCTTAATGTCCGCCTCGGTAGCCCTGATGTGTAGTTACAGTTTTGAGCTTTGGGGTAGCCACGGAGGGTTAATAACGCACAATAACTCCACCTAAAGACGGGTGGGGTTAGAGAAGGGTGAGGGAAGTGAGCCAAGAGGGAGGAGGTTCAGGAGCCAACAGGAGGCTTTATACAAGCTGTACGATGAAATGAGCGTGCGGAAAGAAATAGGAAAAAGAAAGAGGCAATGAGAGAGGAGGTGAATTTGCTCTGGCCCATTAGTTTATGCAAGCTCTCAGTTTATACAGTCATGCTGCCTTAAGAGAGTTACACAAACCTAATGGCAGGGAGAGAGGAGAACAGAGGGGGAACAGTATGTGGGAGAAGAATAGAGAGAGAGAGAGAGGTGGAGAAAGAAACTGTAAAATCTATTTTCTACAGGTGACACTGAGGCCATGGGGACAGGTAACTGAATGAACACCGTCCGGCCTGTGACATTATGTGGATGTATTCACATTCAGTGTGATTGGGCCTTCTGGATGCTGCATTAGAGCTCCGCAGTTTGTTCAACTCATATCGGTGAATGAATCTGTATTCACAGACAGTCTGAAAGCTGAAATCCATCATGGCTTTAATGCATCTAGATCTGTCTGATATATAATTGTAAACGGAGTCTTTTTGGTTGGACATAAGCAGTTTAAAGACATCACCTTGGGCTCTGGGAAGTTCTCATGGATGCTGTACCATTGTATAGACTTAATTATTTAAAAAACTGATATAATTCTATCGATATCATTAAGATATCATTCCTTACAGCCCGATCCTAAACAAGGAAAACACAACGACTCTTTTAGAACAGAGTGAGACATCCACATGCTGATGGATTTCTTTCAAAATGGCAGCTGCTGGTGTAGCCGTAACTATTAATACGACGAGTGTGGATGCACAGCTGTGTGTGTATCATGCACCGTCATTCGAAGCAGCAATCTGTGTGTTTCTGCTGCTTCATAGCCAACCAGAGATAATCAGCTGGAGAGGTGCAGTGAAGATGTGAGGGGGGTTAATGAGCTGCAGCGGTGCAGTGAGACAGGCCGCTGTGAAAGGATGCTAATAGTAATGAGTCACAGTTGTGGCCCTGTGTCTTATTATGCAGCTCTTTAAAAGGATTTATTTACCCTGCATTTATTGAGGGAGGGTTTTTACCACCGTTCCCTTCAGTTACACGCACAACTTTAGTTCTTATTCTTCTCCTACATGCTATTCAAGTACTTACACCTCACTTCCATTTGTCAGTCTTTTTTATTTTGGAGCCAGATCAGTAATGAGTATAGGTTACTGATAGTGTTGAATTCTCACCAACTCTGCAGCTCTGCAGAGCTGTTTGTAGCTGGAAGTTTTGTTTTTCTGGCCTTGCTGAAAGGTTCAGTCCCGACGTTCTCATCATGCTCAATTCCAGCAGCAGCAGAAAGCCGTTTTCAGAAAATAAGCTCAGACAAAGTGAGCAACTGGCTGGTGAAAAAAAGAACATTCAGCAGCTAAAGAGCCAGATATTTTTCTCAGGAATTGGTGGAGACCAAACCAGACTAAATATTGTGAGATAATGCCGCTATTTAATAATCTATTTGCAATACAACTGGATGGAAAGCAACAGCATTTAAAAAAGAATTTTCAAAATGACCATGAACATCAGCTTGTCAATGTTTCTGTTCACACGTCCCTCCTTCTTACCGATCATGCATGATCTTTATTGGACCCAACTAGCTTCCCTGTCCTCTACTGTCCTCACTGTGACATTTGACCCTTTAACTCCTCAGCAACAGTTTCTCTAGGTGTCTAATCTAGTGCCTCTAGCTTCTACTACTGTTTTACTGATGGCGACTCTGGATGTCACTAACTGTACAATACATCTGCACCAACTTCTAGCACAAATCTCCATGAAGCATTGTGCATCCCTGCTCTTTTGTGGCTGTGTGAAGTTGATTTTCTAATCACCTGAAGGCAGGTGTAAAATATTGAATTCCTGTTGCATGGTTTTCCTCACAAGGTCTCTCCTTTCAAGGCGAGGCCTGCTGGAATCATCTTTTTGTGTGCTGCTGAAGGTTGTTGTGTGTTAGACCGGCCTTAAACCCTTTTATCTCTGAGCCTGCACTACATGGCTGCACAAAGTCTTTGGTGTGTTCATCGAGCAATTTCCACAGAGATTGAGAAAACTCCTATTGTCTGCTGTAGAGGACATAGAAGACCATTTAAAATAAGAGGAAGAGAGAAGAGTTCCTTAGATTTAAAGGTTCGATGTGTAAGATCTGGCCAGGATTTCAGTTTCAAATAATCAAAACAATGTATGGTCTGTGTTGTGTTGCAGAGATACCTATAGTGAAGTGAGCATGCTAACCAGCTAGCCCCGGCCCGTTGTGTCTTGTAATGCCACTTGTTCCTCTGAGAGGCGATAGTGAGTCAGCGTAGCGTCCAGTCTGTCCTCAGTCCAACATGAGAGGAAGAAGATGTAGAGCTGCCCCGAGGGCTTGTGGATAATGCATCCATGGTCCGTGTGCGTTTTGGGAGTTTGTGTACTGGATTAAATCCAAATTGGCAGAGACGTGAAAATGACTCGTATTTTCATTTCATCCTCGCCGCCGCCAAGAAACTCCTTCGCTGGGATAAGACTATCAAAGGCACCTTAAACACACAGATGGCTAACGTAAACTACAGGCCGGCGCCACACGTGAAGATTATAAGATAGTACTGTTAATTTGACAAGCTTGCATATTCTTTCCCCGCTGCTAGTTAGTAGTTGACTTGCTGAGTGTACATTTAGATTGCTTGGACCCAGTAGTAGAGGTTGGTCTGGAGCATGTGGCACCTTTTTAATGTTTAGGTCAAAGGTCGAGAAAACAAGGTGAACAACTCTAGTGTCTGTTCTTTATTTTCTCTTCCAGCATCAGTGTCGTTCTTTTCAGCTGTAGTGTCATCAGCTGTACATACAATAAGAACTTTGTTGTTATACAGTAGACTCATTGTTTTTCAGACGATCTTTATTCATGTCTTTATATAAGATGAGAAGAACTTCATAATTTGAACTGTATCTAATTTTGATAGCATGCATAGAAAGGCTGGATTAGTGCTGGCTCTGTGGATATTGGTATGGATATGATGTTTATTGAATATATATATATTCTGTGTATGTGTGTGTACTCGGTCCAGCCTGCCTGTCTGCTGGCCCCGATGCTAATACATTCATGCCTCAGCAAATCTCTTGTTTACTTCTTTACTTATACTTGAAACTATACACTGTCATCAGCATAAAAACTTTCCCTGCTGCATGCCATTAGCCCATATACGAACTTTTAAAAGGAAAACCACACAATAATAGACTATTAGCCTTCCCCTTGAATCCATACCTCCCTCCAGCGCTCCTCCTTTACTTATAGCATCAAAGTGTGCTTGAACTTTTCGGATCCCTCCCTGCTGGTTTTCTGCCGTCATCTTTAAGCATTAAAGAGCTCATAACGGAGTCATATCAGTTCGGATGGAGTGAGGTCTACAGATGATGAGATCAGACAACCATGACCGCTGCTTCCTTTACAATGATGAGCCAGCTGTGGAGGCCCTGACATGATGGCTAACAAGTCTCAGTCATTGAGAGTGTTTACAGCCACACTAACGTCCTGGTTATGAACACATTTCAGAGTATGTTGGTTCATGTTTTTAGCCTATAAAGGTGATACCATTTGATTTTAGAGTATTTTATATTTTATATTTGTTTAATATAAAACAGAAAAATGCAGAAAATCCTCACATTTAAGAAGCTAATACCAGCCTCAGTTTGGCATTTTTCTCTTAATAAATGACTCCAAGAATGAATTTATTATCCACTAATTGGTTCATATCCTGTCCCTCTTATTATTCATTACTGGTGATCAGATGGAGGGAGCGATCCAAAGAGTTCAGGCAGCCAGAAACCAATCTGATTTTGTGTTTTTTTTAGCTTGTGGAAAAGGTTTTCTTTGAGGTGACTGTCCAGTGGGAGCTGCAATGAATCTTAGAAGTCTTGTAAATGTTCAACAACAAAACTAAATTCAGATAATTGTTTTTGTTTTTCTTAAAGGAACAGTGTGTTGCATTGAGGGGGATCTATTGGCAGAAATGGAATATAATATTAATACGTGTGTATTCTTTAGTGTATAATCACCTGACAATAAGAATTGTCGTGTTTTCATTAGCTTAGAATGAGACATTTATACCTACATAGGGAGCAGGTCCTCTTAATGGAGCCG
>CAKAOI010040022.1:0-60478 GCA_916701655.1 Sebastiscus albofasciatus | reverse complement strand
GAGAGAGAGAGAGATAGTTGGGTGCACTGTTGTGTTAGATTCCTCATCATCCGACATCTCTGCCGGTGACAATTCACACATGAGTGAATGTAAACACAGAGGTGAGAGATGCTGTACATGCTTACCTCTCTCTCTCACTCACACACACACACACACACACACACTCACTCGCCTCACCCACCCACTCACAGTGTGAAATGCCGACACGCCAGAGTGTGTTTTATAGAACGTCGTGATTTGTTTTGCCAGCACTCTCTGTAAACACATCTCTTTTACAGAACTAACACTGACATCATCCTTATCTGAGTCCCTTTAATACAATATGCTGTCGCTTGGTTCATTACATTCCTTTGTTTGTAACTTTTCTTAAATTCTTGAAATAAGAAACAGAACAGAACATATCAAACATTAGTGTACATTCGCGATTAATCGTACGATTGTCCATAATTAATCTCGATTATCTGTTCAAAATGTACCTTAAAGGGAGATTTGACAAGTATTTAATACTCTTATCAACATGGGAGTGGGTAAATATGCTGCTTTATGTAAATGTATGTATATATTTATTATTGGAAATCAATTAATAACACAAACCAATGACAAATATTGTCCAGAAACCCTCACAGGTACTGCATTTAGCATAACAAATATGCTCAAATCATAACATCGCAAACTGCAGCCCAACAGGCAACAACAGCTGTCAGTGTGTCAGTGTGCTGACTTGACTATGACTTGCCCCAAACTGCATGTGATTATCATAAAGTGGGCATGTCTGTAAAGGGGAGACTCGTGGGTACCCATGGAACCCATTTTCATTCACATATCTTGAGGTCAGAGGTCAAGGGACCCCTTTGAAAATGGCCATGACCGTTTTTCCTCGCCAAAATCTTGCATAACTTTAGAGCATTATTCAACCTAAGAACATAGGAACCAAACCTTCCTGTCTGCTAATCCATAGCTTCCTCTCTCCACAGATTTTATGCAGAAACATTATAGCATGACATTAAAGGAACAAGATGATGCTACACACAGCTTTTCTAATACGATACTTCAAAATGCACTTCAAAATACGTTAATGGAAACTACTATCGGCTACTATCACAGTCAGAATGTTGGTCACACTGGTATTGTGGATTAAATTCATTAAATCTTGCAAACAGTACACCACCAATCCCAAAAGAAACTTAAAACTAAATGTATAATTGAAGTTATAATACTGTTTAATGCATTTCTCCCTCCGACCCTAGATGAGAGTCCTTATCTGATCCTGAGCACTGGGCCCTGATTGTGCAGCTCTGTCACAACGAGAGGCTTGTTGTGCTGACTCCAATATAGCCCTTCATTATCATGGGGCCACGCACTCAATTTACTCTGCGTTCTGTCTGCTGCACTTGTCATTTCATTTTTGGGATTTGAAATTTGCAGACCTTTATTGTTGAGCGTTGAAATGATTCAGTTCATCTGACATTCAGGCCACAGCGGAATGAGCTGAACTGCATACACAGATCACATAATACAAAGTGACAGATACACACACTCCATACCGGCATGTAAACATACGAGCAGTGTGTGTGTGTGTGTTGGAGACTGTACGATGCTTGATGCATACTTGAACAGATGATGTAAAAAGCACAACCACACACACCCACAATACTCCATATAAAGCTCCACGACTCTGTGTGCGTAGTGAGGACATCAGCCTCATCTCCCTTCCCCTCTGCTAGTCAACAGGCCCCCTCAGTGCTACGTTACATAACACCTAAAAGGAGGCACGCAGGCATAACACACACACCCTCAAATGAATCAACCCCCACGTGCTGAATCTCCCTCCAAAACTGGAGATGATGACGGGCTGGTAATGGACAGCCCCTGTCCTGACACAGGTTAAAGTCACCCCCTAAGGTTGATGATAGCAGTGACATCCACTTTGGCCCCCCGTGTGATAAAACCAGGACACCCACATGGTGGAAAAGGACGGTGGATGGTCAATAACAGTGTCCTTCTCTTGCACTCAGAGCAGACAGGAAAGGTTAAAGCAAAGATGGCGGAAGAAGCATCCCGGAGGAAATACACCTGTCCACAGTCATCAGATCAGATAGGAGATGAGGACCCTTCACAACAATGACAGCCACGGCTGTTTTTAGAGCTACTACGTACGAGGATGGACCGCAGACAAAGTCAAAAGCTGGTCCAGTACTGGACTGATACCACAGAGCAGCCAATTGGGAATAGATAGTTTCAGTACAAGATATTATTTCTTGATAATTCAAATTTAAAGCTGCACTAATCAATATCTTTACATCAACAATGGGTCACATGCCTGTGTAGTGTGAAAGGACTCGCCGGTGGTGACATACCCATTATTACCAACTCTGACGTTCCCTTAAAGGGCCATTGTGTAGAATTTTGGGGGCTCTATTAGCAGAAATGGCAACACATTCTCACTCCCAACTTGTCAAATACCGCCACTTGGTCAATGCCCCTCGGCATCAGAGACCGACGCACGGGGTAACCCTCTTGCGTTACTTTTGGATGGATAACAGATGGCGTGTCAATATACGATCGTTACATGCATAGTGTGGAAAGGCAGCAGTGAGCGGAGGGTTGGTTGCAATCTGCAACCACACCACTAAATGCAGCCAAATCCTACACACTGTCCCTTTAAGCACAGCGTTGTTTAACATCTTTCAGCTCATTGTTTTTGTTTTCCATCAATGTCATGCAGCAGGCAGCTGTTTTCAGTGAAAAAGCTCTGATAAACCCAGATAAGCCCTGCTCAGCACCAAACAGCAGACAAAGTTGGCAGCTAGCTAGCTAGCTGGTGAACATGGTGGAGCATTTAGCAGCTAAGAAGCCAGATATTATTCTGAGGAGTTGGTGGAGACCAAAACAGAGCTAAAAGGAGAGTGAATATTGCACTAAAAGGAACAGCGTGTTACAATTAGTTGGATCTATTGGCAGAAATGGAATAATAATAAGTATGTTATCTTTAGTGTATAATCACCTGGTAATAAGAATCGTTGTGTTTTTGTGAATGAGCCGTTCATATTTACATAGGGAGTGGGTCCTCTCCACGGAGTCCGCCATGTTTCTACAGTAGCCCAGAAGGCTACATCCACACTAATATGTTTTCGTTTTAAAACGCATAACTTTTGCTACATTTATGCCTAGCTACCTACTTCGAGCCCCTAAAACAGAGACGTTGGAAAATGCTACCGACCCCATTTTAGATTTAAAACTCCGGGGATACGTTTTAGTCTGGACGGACAGAAAAGGAGACCTTTGAAAACGATGACGCAGACACCCACGTTCGCTTCTTGATTGGGTCTCGTCAGTCATGACGTGTCCTCTCCTGATTCGCCACGCCCCATCATGTGAACCTTTTCCGGAAGACAACAAGCAACATCAGCCTCGACCACCAGTGGTTATTTTCAACATGGATAACAAGATATAAGCGTTGCTAACCTTGTTATCTCTGCTAGCAGCTGTTGTGCAGTCAAATACTGCATTTTATAGTGATACTACTGCCTGCATGCACTTGAGGGAAGCTATTATTCAAGCGTTTTACATCAATTTGCGTGTCCAGCGCTGCTTCCTGTTTACACCATGACGCGCATGCCCAGTGTACCTGAATGGTCATGTGGAGCTTAATTCCGTTTTTGTTTTAAAACAAAAACGTATTAGTGTGGATGCAGCCTAAATTATTCAAGTTGCCAGAAAATCAACTTTAGATTTTCAGCTTGCTGTGGCCTTTTGCCCCCAAAAATTGGTTTAAGTGGCTTTAAGAAGTTTGGTAATGAAAAAGTGGCATACATGCACAAGATACAGTACACAAAGTTGGCCGTCATTCAAAATAGTGCATTAATCACCCGGTCAAGGTTGTTTTTTTTCCAAAAACAACCTGCTAGCTGCAGGCTACATTGTACTGCTAATTATTAAAATGAACAACGTGCAAGCTTCAAGGAGCTCCAAGGAGCCTTGCATTGAAGACACATGGGATCAGACTCTCCGAACCAAACCAGTCAGCGATGAGTTGCGGCCAACTCAGCGCTGACGCATTGGTTTCTTGTCATTATCAAGCACGACAAGGGCTCCTTATTCTCCAGTGTGTTTTGTCATAGTGAAGGACAACTGCTGCAGCATCTGGGACACCTCACAACAGTGTGAATTATTTGCCAAATTCTATGAAGTATTAGGTGTGACGTTGACCCATCGGGCAATGTGCACTTATCCTATAAACAGATGGTGCAGCCAGTGGAACACCTCCTTCCCAACCAATAATAATCCAAAGAATGATCTTTTCAATACTAATAAAACAATTTATTTGGCAGAATATGACCCTAAATAAAAATTACACCTGGCCAGAAAATAATAAAATGTAATAGCACCGAATAATGGCAACAAAGAAATCGACTATTGGCAGTTTCAGCCCAAAACTATCGTTCCCCCTCTTACCCAGGACAAGCGATGGCGCTGGATGACCCTCCGGGAGCCCCGTCTTCTCGGTGACGCGATGGGGGTCGGGCGGGGTGAGCTGTGAGCCGAAACACCCCTTAAAACTGCCAGCCAGATACAGCGAGGTTCGGCGTCGCTGCAGTCCACGCCGACAGAACACTGAAATCGCCACTCGTGGCCCGACGGAGCTGGTGCGACGCCTGACACCCTCAGCATAGCACCTCCACACATGTACAGTCTGTGCAGCGAACACACACTAAACACACGCCAGGGGCCGCAAGGCTTCAGACCCCGCAACTGAGATCTCCGGTCACCTCCGCGCGATCTCTTCTTGATGCATCGTGGCCAGAAGCGACAATCGAGGGTAAATCAATGGAAAACACACTTCTGCACATTAAGTCAACTACTCAAGAGTCACAGTCAGCACCGTGGATGCAGAGCACCAAGTCTTCAATGTGTGAATTTGTAATCCTTGAGTTGGATTTAGCTTCATTATTCGTGTACATCTTCCTTCGGGCAACTCATCAGATCGTGTTTCTTGAATCTCAAACAAGCCATGCGGATCCTCGAATCCATTGGATTAGACTTCATTTGACATATTTTGTCCAGTTTTCTACCACGTTTTCTCGAGCTAGTCCTCATTTTTTTTACCAATCTGGGTTTGATTTGGTCCTTATCTTTGAAAATTAAGGCAAAAATCTGTGATCAAAACAGCCTTTCAAGTCTCAACCTCTTCATTTAGTCCAGTTCACAGTTCTAGATGATGAAAGCTTTAATAGCATCCTGGCTTTTTCAATGTGAAACGGCATTAGAAACAAAATTGGTCCCAGGGTAACTACAGCGTTAGCTCACAGCCCTCTCAAATGCCAACTAGTCCTCTTCACTGCTTTCAGAGCATAATTGTCCCGATGTCAGAAAAAAAAAAAAAGCACACTCATTTCACTGAAGTAGTGGTCAGTTGCTGCTGTGCGATTCGGCTTAAACGTGTAGTGCTCCACTCTGGGTTTTTGGCAGCGGATCCATCCCAGACCAGTTGAATTCTGCTGCTGGACCAGTTGAGCTGAGAAGGCAGTTTGTTGTCAGAGCAGATTTTAGAATTGGATCCAATCCCAAGCTGCTGCTAAGAGATCCAGCGTGTCCCCCTCCATGCTCTATAGTACAGCATTGGCTGTGGCTGACTATCTTTATTGCTGTCTAAGTATAGTCCTGCCTCTCTCTCTCTCTCTCTCTCTCTCTCTCCCTTGGGTATATTTGCTGACATCCACGCACTCTCTCTCTCTCTCTCAGTCACATTCCTCTCATCCTTTTGCTCCACAGTCCAGCCTGTTGGTAGAGCAGTGAGCAATGTTACTCTCTCTCGCTCTGTGCTGGGTCTCCCTGTCTCCTCCTTTTAGTCTCACAACCTGCTGGCTGATGCTGTTGTTGGTATCCAGGGCACACTATGAACTATTTTGTTTTATAACTAAAATGTTTTGACTATCAACAGAGCATCAATCAACAATAAATGATCGAGCAAATATGCTTTTATGTTTAATATCAAACGGATATGTTTGGTTGGGCACAACAAGAAATATAAAGATGCCATCTTGTTTTCTGGGAACTAAGGATGAGCATCATTAATCCAAATTTGTTTTAACGCCACTAATTTCTTTAACGCAACTTGCAATTTTAAGGTTGTAGCGGGCTCAGTTTTAAGCTAAAGTGAAGATACTGGCAAGGAAGGAATCCTAAGGAATCCATTGGTACCATCTATGTCATACTAGCCCGTCACAAAGGACGCTATATAACGCTCCAAAGTTATGCTAAATTTTGGCGAGGAAAAACTGTCATGGCCATTTTCAAAGGGGTCCGTTGACCTCTAAACCTCAAGATATGTGAATGAAAATGGGTTCTATGGGTACCCACGAGTCTCCCCTTTACAGACATGCCCACTTTATGATAATCACATGCAGTTTGGGGCAAGTCATAGTCAAGTCAGCACACTGACACACTGACAGCTGTTGTTGCCTGTTGGGCTGCAGTTTGCCATGTTACGATTTGAGCATTTTTTTTAATGCTAAATGCAGTACCTGTGAGGGTTTCCGGACAATATTTGTCATTGTTTTGTGTTGTCAATTGATTTCCAATAATAAATACATACATACATTTACATAAAGCAACATATTTGCCCACTCCCATGTTGATAAAAGTATGAAATACTTGACAGATCTCCCTTTAAGGTACATTTTGAACAGATAAATAAAAACAAAAACTGTGATTAACTTGCAATTTAATCACGATAAAATATCTTAATCGATTTACAGCCCTAATAATAATATATTATTGATTATATTTTGTATTGTTAATCTGAATCTGCAAAGTAACTAAAGCGGTCAGATAAACGCAGTGGAGTAAAAAGTAAAAATATTTGCCTCAGATTAAATAAAAAAAAAAAAAAAAATCACATCAACACGATTCACATGAATGTCCTGGTTGACACTAAAAATGGAAATTGTCGCAAAAAGGCAACGAGTTTGCAAGTATGTTAATGCAAAGAAAGTGACTAAGTGCATTTAAATGTGAAACTGTTCCTTTAATCAAGTAGTCCTGTGTGTGTATAGTAAGTATTAGAGCAAAACTGTGAAGAAGTGTAAATGAGTATGTCTCTGTGTATTAGTGTGTCTGATTCTGAGTGTGTCTGAGAGAGCAAAACATTATTACAACCAAACTGTCAACTAGAATAAATGTTTGTGCTTCTTGAATAACTCTAAATGTGAACGTCAGACTGTGTGTGTGTGTGTGTGTGTGTGTGTGTGTGTGTGTGTGTGTGTGTGTGTGTGTGTGAGAGCGCGTGTCCATCCTCTTCCAGCCCTCCACAACAACTCTAGCAGGGCTGTCAACCCCTCAGTCCTCTTTTCATTGACACCTGAGAGCAGCTAAAACGACAGACAGCCAGAAAGAAAGAATGAAGATAAAGAGGGAGAAGTGGGATGAAGAGATGCTAAAAGAGGCTGACGTCCATGCAAACACCATCCAGCAGCCTCTGCATCTCTCATCTCCTATCCTCCCCCGGCCTTTTCCTTCTATCTTTTCTTATTCTCCTCTCCAGGACTTTCCCACTTCTCTCTCCCAACACTCTCTCTCTCTTTTCCATTTATTTCCTTTACATCCTTGACGTTAAATGTAAAAACAAATCCCACATAGCTAAAGTTATGCTGCCTTGAAACCAAACAAACTACTGTGAATATTATTCTGGCATTACCGTGCATGCCTCTCCGTTTGAGGTGTGTGTAGGTTTAGGAAAGGCATTGTGACCAATTTGTGCACTTCTGACAGTGTTTTCCTGACTGTGAGGACTCATAATCATGGAGGAGTCAAGCCAGAACAAAAATAACATAATGTGATGCGTGAGTCAGAGGAGAATATGCATCTGTTCTGCCCTGATGCTTTATGCCTCGGCTCTGTTAGGACTCCGCTGGAGCTCAAGGCGAGCACCGCTGGTTTGTGGGGCGACAAAGCACAGGATGGCTGTGAGGAAAAAAAGCCTATCTCTGGCTGTCTGACAGACAAATACAAAGCACCTACTGGCAAAGCACACATCTAATCAATTATCAAATCTATCAATGAGGAATGTATACTCAGTGCTAGATGCCATCAACAGTTCAAAAGTTAAAGCCATCACGATTTTTTAAAATACCATATATTTGCTTCATTTGGGTCTATGCGAAGGAAGTTACCGCTTTTATTGTTGTAGTCTGAGTAACGTCATATCGTCATGGACCAGAAATGTTGTTGTATTGCGGTAACGTGTGGTCAAAGCCGGCCGTCACTCTCATCTCCATGTTCAAATGGGCCGACGCTACAACTGTAGAGCACCCATATACTGACATTTATATTAAATGCATTCAAATGGCCCTGATGGAGCTGACCATGGATGTATAAAGAGAACGGAGCTGACGGGAGAGCTAGTGACGATCTTGGAGAAGTTAGAGGAAGTAGACACGTGTGACTACGTCCGGTTTTCAAAATAAGTTGTGAACAAACCATACATTACATACAAAATACATGTATGGAAATAAGATTGATTGGATTATATTCATCAGTAGTATAAGTATAAAACAATACATGACCCTGATAGATTAAAAAGAAAATACCACTGATTTGTAAGGGAAATGTTTTTATTCTTTGATTTTTGGGTTGCTGGGAAAAAAACTAATAATAATTCACAGCCTTCTGAACCTACTAGTAGGTGTAGCAGGCCCCTTCTAACCCATATCTATGAGGATGATAACCTTGGACAAAGCCCATTCGATTGGTTGATATCATTCGAAGCAGGTGCCTAAATTGACAAGAGTGAATGATGAAACTAGATGTCACACTGTCTTTACCTCTGCCATTAGCAATATATGGAGCCAAAGTCCTGACATCGGACCCAGTCTTTAATGCATTAACGCAACTTGCGATTTTTAATTAACCTCTTAAAAATCCGACGGGTCTTTCGGTGGTTGTAGCGGGAGCGGTCTTAAAGCTAATATTTGTCATTGTTTTGTGTTAATTGATTTCCAATAATAAATATATACATACATTTGCATAAAGCAGCATATTTGTCCACTCCTATGTTGACAAGAGTATTAAATACTTGACAAATCTCCCTTTAAGGTACATTTTGAACAGATAAAAAAAACAAAATGTGAATTAACCACAATTAATCTTCCAGACGTGTACTTAAACCTGCATCAGACAACTTAAATTCTGTATGATGACATCATTGACAAAATTTTCCAATGAAAATGGAAATCATACTCACCCATACTAAGAGTTGTCAAAGTGTAAAGGAACTAAATGTGCAAAATAAATACACACTGTCTTGTAAATATATAAATGAAACTCACCCACTTTAGATAAGTAAGTTGTAAACTTGTAATTGCTTTGCAGTTGGAGGTCAAGTGAGTTCTTCAGTTTAGGAAGAATGAGGAGCGAGGGAGAGAGCAGGAGTGCGAGTGGGAAGAAGAACAAAGCAGAGTGCAAAGTAAATAAAGAGCTGTCAGATAGAATCTAAATCTAAAAGGAGGAGACAGACAGAGAGAGGGAGAGAGAGACGAAGGACTCGGGAACACAGAGAGAGAGAGATAATCCCTGTAGGGCAGGAAGTGAAGACTAAATCATGTCACTTAGGCCACAGTGACGTGTGAAACAAACAGCCAAATGTCTACCGAGATCTACCGCCAACCGGTCAAGTTGCAGTTTACATCCATGTCTGTCCGACATATCATCATTCTCATCTATTAGGCAGTTGCGTGAAATTGTCATAATTAGCATATGAATTCTTGAAAATGGGATTTGTGCAGTCACAGTGACCTTTGATCACCAAAATCTCATAGGTTCATCCTTGAGTTCAAGCGGACGTTTGTGCCAAATTTGAAGAAGATCCCTCAAGAGGTTGTAGTGGGCTCAGTTTTCATGTTAGAGTGAAATATGGACCACCTGTACCCCCCCTAAAAAAGACAAACATGGGTCTATCGTGGGTCTCATGGGGTTAAATAAGTGTGTTGGGTCACAATGCTGTAATGAGATGCTAACTCTTGCTATAAGTAGCATTTAAAGCTGTGTTGATCAGTGCTTGGCCACTAGAGGGTGGAAGAAACAACACAACACACATAGTTATCTAATTAAATGTTTATATAAAATGCTTAATGCAGCTTTCGGTAAGCCATGTTAGTCTCAATGCTGTTCCAGGGGATTTTTTTTTTTTTTGCCCTAATAAGATGAGAGAAAAATACCAAATACTTGGAATTCATTCGGGGTATAATATTGTCACATTTGATGATGTTCTCTCTCAGTCATTCCAAGAAAGATCACATGAATTTAAACTGACAACCGTTTTTTAGGAGAGAGTGACAGAGACAGAGACAAAGAGAGGCAGGATGAATAGAGGGATAAAGAGGAGGCTGGAGCTGATGACAGTACTAAACTCACCAACACAGCAGCAGCAGAGGACGCTGAATAGAGACGCTGGAGCCCCTCGACAATACCACACATGGGACACATCAGCGATCACACAGCACGCGCAAGTGCTGCAACACACACACACAAGCACCCTAACCACCGCAAAAGTCCCCAAGTAACTGATCATAGTACAAATATTACTGCTTTACTACTAATAATAATGTTACTCCCCACTCCACATGTGTGGCTGTATCCTCTCTTCCTTCTAAAATCATCAGCTTCCTCTCCTGAGAACGATCAGGAAACCAAACTGCTGAAATCCAAAGTCCAATTCTATGATGCTGGGAATATTTCCACACGGGGAAAGTTTGCCACCATTTTTAATCAAACTACAACCTCCAACTCTCAAATTCTGTTTTTGAATAAACAACTTCCATTGTTGTTTGGAATATTTTCAGGTATACGGATCACCAAGAATAAAAAGTGATGTATAATGAGTCAAATTAATATCTAAACACACAACGTGATGTGTTTTTGAACACTTTGCCAGTAGAACAGAGCCAGAATATATGAGTAAAGTCAAAGAGTATAGAAGCAAAGAGACAAAACTCCGGTGCTTTTTTGACAGTAGCCGCTAGATGGCGCTGCGGTATGAGTCCATTGCCATGGAGGTAAAGGTAGGTAAATCAACTTCCCAGTAGGAATACTAAAATAGCCCTCATTTAAATCATTATGTCCTAAAAGTTGTAAAATGAACTAAGAGCTGAATCCAGAGTTATTTTCCTCGGCATAATGAACGTGCATCAGACCCACGAGACTACAGCGCCCTGCACGCTCATGTGACATATCCAGTTCTGCCAGCTTCCTGTATGTGTATGTAATAATGTATATATTGGCTGTAATTCATCACTTTTATTATCTTCTAACACACCCATGGGCTGTATGCTGTAAGCCTGTACCGTGGTGGACGTATTAACGTCTCTGTTCCCAAACAACTGGCTATCGGCCAGTAGCTAGTAGTGCTAGTAGCGTGACATAAACAGAATTTAATGGAGTTGTAGACTATTTACTAACACGCAGGGAAAAAACACAAGACACAACCTCTTCTACATCCATGGTCTGTGGTCTATTGGACATCGATTTTGGATCCTTGACATGAAAAAGTTTGAGATTGCTCTCAAAACCTGTGTGCTGGATTTTTCAAACTTCCATTTATGTCCATCGCTGACTTTATGCTCCTCTGGGAAGCAGCCGGGCAAAAAAGCTTAATAAATAAATAAGTAAACAGTTATAATAGTATGCATATTTACAATATTTGTATTGTTCAATACAGGCCATTTTGGTGGAGACATTAAATATATGACAAATGAATGGAAATAATTTAGGTTTACTTTTGTACGGCACTTTTTAGGCGGACGTTTTACTGGCGTCCGGTAGTCACTTTCAGTCCAAAATGGCGGAGGCGTAGCTTTTCTGCTGGGCGCTGATGTTGCAATCGAACAAACAACTGGCTTTCATTTCTTAGCAATATACATTCTTTGGTAAAGTCCCCTATCAAGCCACAACCCTCCAAGATAAACTGAACGAGTCATCATATTTTGACATAAGAAACGTACCTAATTTTGACCTTCAAATTCCTTCCTGTTACAGTAGTCTATGTCTGCTTTTGAATCATAATATCTCATTTTGAACTGTTAACTCGAGGGATTCATATTGTAGGACTTTTTTGGAAGAAACTTTCTGCATACAGTATATTCTCCCGCTCCTAATGTTTCTGAAGATGGTGTCTTAAAAGGTAGAAGGTTGTGGGTAGGCCAAAGAAAGTTGTTCAAATGATTTCAGAACTTTTTAACCAATACTTTCACCTTTTCTACCATATTTTACTCAGGAAGGCAGGTTACCAATAGAAACACAAGTTTGCATGTTATCACCCCGCTGTGACAAGAGCTTTAGTAGAGCTTTGTAGCTTTTCAGCAACAAAATCTGATTTTAACGAACGCATCGTACTGACACTGACTTACCTGCATCAGGACAGAATATAAACTGTGATAATGAAGATGATTGTTTCCTTCACACACACAGAAGAGAGAGAGAAAATAAAAGACTAGAATGAGTTTCACTGATTCCACTTTTCAACCACCAGTGGGCAGCACCGCATTACAAAGAGCCATTCCCTGGCATCAATGAACCACGTACAAAATAGTCCTCTGCACACAGTGCATCTATACAGCACATTTAAAACAATCACACTTTACACTGTTTTTGACTCTCACTGCTACCTAAATTTGAATCCACGACACAAAATATACAGTACTACTTCTGCCATGTTAAGTTATTTGTAGAGGTCTCTAACAGCTTTACATTTTACTTTGAAATTTAAGACAGTTAGCTTCTCTCATCCAGAGAAACCTACAATGATCTTCATTTCTTGGATCCCAAAGCAAGTAAAGCCAATACTTATTCCATTGATACAATAATACAGTCAGCAGCTGCAGTGATATATGGGCATAATATTAAAATAAAGAAATAAAGAAATACATTTAAAAAAATCCTACAAATAAAAAAAACAAAAATAAATTACATTTAAAAATTCATAAATATAAATACATAAATAAAAACGTGGAAAATAAACAGGAGTAAATAAATAAGGGTATTAATACAAAGATAAATAAATAAAAGAAAAAAGAAAAACTTTTTATCAATTAATTAATAACTGTATTTATTTTTAATGTTATTTTTGCTACTTTTAATGGCGCATTTACTTATTTATTGAGTCATTTTTTTATTTATTCATTTATTTTTTATTATGGCAGTTTCCGTCCTCCGTAATATATGGGTATAATATTGTGAAACAGACGGTGTCGTCCTGCTGAAGTGCTCTTAAAACTGTCTTCATCTTCCTGATGTCTGTCACATCAAATAAAAGTGTTCATTAACTTGACCTGTATGTGAAAAATGTATATAGCGCACTGATCGAAATATGCTAACATGAGTAGGATTGAGTCTGGAGGCATAAATGAGTATCAAAGGAGAACACATGCACTCATAATGTGTCTCTGACGAAGCCGGGGAAATGTCTCTAATTGACCTATTTTTAGTCAGCTGTGAAAATCGTTCTGAGCTAAAAATAACTACAAATTCACTTTTGTGCATTTCTTTGAATAGTTTTCATTGGAAACAGCTGCTGTCACTATAGGCTCATCTGAATGACCACCATTTAAACACATATATATACATTAGGTATAATGTCTCTTTTCAGGAACGACCTCTTTGCGGTGCTTGGTATTTCCTGAACTGATCTCAAACATACACAAAAACATTTGCACAGTCTAATTTTCACTCCCATATATGATTGAAATGCTTGCATTGTGACTGTAGGCTGTGGTGAAGGAGAGCAGCGCTGCAACACTAGCAGGCTGAGGTGGACAAAACACAGTAGAGTAGAGGAAAGAAAGTGTCTGTAACGGCTTTATTTTAGCCGATTCCGATCAGGCTTTGGGGTCAAAGAACCCAGTCACTGATGCTGAGAGTGACAATGATGTTAAATGACTTTGACCTATCATCATCTGTGAACCAACACAAAAACAACCCAACATGAAGAGCAGTCAGTGACACTAGCCTGGGACGCTATGGAACCGCAGACCTCCAAAGTTTCCTTATTGTTGTGCCCTGAGAACAGACCTGCTCTGAGATCGGCTTGATCGAGTTAGCCCTCAGAAGACTGTACCTTTACTGTGGACTAGTACTGACCCCAGACCAGCCCATGCAGATGTGTAAGGCCATTGTTCTACATTAGACAGTGGCTCTGTTTGTGCTTCAAAGTACGCAGCACTAGAAGAAAGGAAGGAAACAAGAGCAGAGGATACCACGCTGACTGATAATACAGGCTCAGTAGCATTATTGTTCCATAAACTAGTCTGACACACTGCAAGGTGCTCTGTTTCTCACCAAAGAACATTTATGTGGGTAAAGCCTCCAACAGCAAGTAGATGATGTTACACTAAATGCTTTCAAAACCAGATTGTCCCAGCGTGTGCAGCATTATCTATCGATTATTGTGTTTCGCTTTCTCCCTTTCTCCCTGACGGCAGGCTTTTCACCCCAGTGTGGTCATTCAGAAATAGTATAAAATCGTTTTATACCTCTGCCTTACAGGACTAATCCAAAATTACCAGAAAAAAATAATTTCCCTTGGTCCTGCTTCACTTGATGCACCGACGTGGTTAAATCAAAAGAAACTATTGAGTCTTTGGATATTATTATTCTGTAAAACCAAAGCTTACAGTGGAACTAAATAATCTAATTCACACCAAGAGTAAAGGGAATTTTTGGTATCATTTATGTTCTTTCGCGCTAGACGTGACGGAGAGGAGAAGGAGCTTGTCTCCATCGATACCAACAACTTTTCTTTCCGCCGTTTCCGCCATCAACCATGGAAGAAATAACCACCGCTGCTGCTTTGTACATGTTGTGGAAGTCCCAGATACGTCGAAAAACCAAATGCTGTCGTGTCTGGGTTCATAACATCACCCGGCGGCGAGCTGTATTCACATACAGTGCCATTGCACTGACTGTATCTAGCAAGCCACACATCACTAATGCGGTATGAACCCAAAATAAATAGATTGTGCTGTGATTTAATTGCAATAAACACATCAAAAGGATGCCAAAAAAAACTACATAATGACGGCGAATTGTAAAAAGTCTGAATTCATGCTTTGTCAGGTCTGTCCGCAAGATAACAAGCAAACAACCTTTAAAATGCTTGTTTTCTGAACGGAGTTTGGATCGATCAGTGCCAGGCTAGGCAGCTAGTGTGAATTTGCATCTATTCTGGTCTTTGCATTGACTTTGCATGTAATCGTGCCGCACGAAAAGTTCGCTTCGCGCTTGCCGTGAACGTACCATCAGTTTTAAATACAATTCATGTTGTTACGGGAGACTTTTAGGAACAGACAGCAGAGTACTAAAACCAACAGAATGTGGTCCAGTGGGCACTCGGGGCCAACGGGAGCGGGCACATGCAACAGCTGTGGGGGACTCTACATCAGTGAAACAAAAAGGACTCTGGACAAGAGACTGAATGAGCAGCAGAAACAATCTAGATCAGCTGTCTGTATCCACTGTGTGTTTTGGTCTGTATGCAGATAAAGATGTAAAAATCAGCCTGTTATGGGCAAATTCCTATTGACAGAACGATGAGATCTGAAGCCACTTCACTTCCCTTGTTTTGAATCAGGTTAGCCGCGTTAGTTGCTCTGCCTTCCACTGACCTGGCAAGTTTGACAAGCGCTTCGTCTATTTTAAGATCTGTGTTTTGCTCAGACTGTGGAAATGATGAAATCAGTGGATAGCAGACGGAGCTCTCGTCTTTGAAGCTGCCCGTCCTAGAGGCAAACATCTTCAGCGGTGTTAGTATTGCTGAGTCTTAGCTATGACGGTGCCAACCACTGGGCATGAAGCCAGATGGGCTTCTGGTGCCAGTTTGACTCCTTTGGCCCAGGTCCACTACAGTAAAGCCAATCAGAGGGAGCAGTAAACAGCACATGAGCCACTGCAGGTGATGGGGCAGCTAATACTGGATCTCTGTGCTGTATACTTTACCAATCTTCTCCTACTCTTCAATCATCACTTTGCTTTTCTTAGAGAAAAATAAGTTGTCAGGTCATAACTTGGTGGACGAAACCACGGTAAATCATGATCAAGTATAGTAGTAGAGTGCTTATTATAGGGGGTACTGCAGCAATTTAATGTTGCACTTCCATAAAAGTTGGGGACTCACAAGAGACACAAAAAAAGATGGAAAAAAATCGAGGCAGCAGAGGTAGATATCCTGTATTATAGCCCCTACTATGTGTCAACCTTCAAAAAGGCTGGATCCTATATGCAACCAATTGCATTTTTTCCTATGACCCTCCCAGCCTAGTAGATGCTCACATCATTCAAACTTCTATGGAGTTATATTTGTGTCTCAGAATTGAGAGTGCAATGGGACATTCTGAGCTTCCCTTCTCCCACATAACAGATAATCCTACTAGTGATCAGATTAGAGACAAAACAGCCAATCAGAAATTGCTTACCCTGATTCTCTGACTGGCATTTTTAGAGCTAATGCCGGGTACACGCTACATGAGAATCCAGACGATTCTGGCCTTGATACCCCCCTTGATAGCCCTGATTTTTTTAATGGTTCCTTGATGTGAAGTATGTTAAGAGTGTTTTTTACATCCCCCACTCGTCTCGGAAGTCCATCCTAGCCGCACCGATCTCAAATCGTAAATATTAAACATGTTCAATATTTAGGGTGGGATATCCTGTTGTGGGTGGGGAACCCTGAGGACAGCCGATGGCGCAGTCACGTGGGAAAAAACGATAGTCAATTGGGACCACTGTCGCCATGGCGGCTGCGGCTAATGCATGAGCTAATGCATTAGCTCAGAAATGGAGGACCAACTTGTTGATGTGTGGCAATAACACAAGTGTTTATTTAACGTGTCTACATGACTTCATCCATCCAACTGTTGTGAATTTTCAGTACAAAGTGCAAAAACTAACATCGCTAATTCTTCCTGCCTGTCATCCGCCATGTTTGTTTACACTAAAGTCACGTTTGATCGAGAGATATTTTGCGAGGTTTCCATTTTTTTTTAGTGGGTACTCTTGTTCATGAATGAATCTGTTAGTGTGTGGTGTGCTGTTTTGGCCAAATCGTTGCTCTCCACACTCTATAGGAACATCGTCTCGAGAGATAAGCATTACATTACCAGAATCTTGATTCATATTTGATTAGCGCTGCCTAGTGCATCTCGCCTACGGGGGGTGATATTCGAGTTGAGCCCTAGTTAGTGGATATCAACAAACACAAAAAAAAAAAACACATTTTAATTTGCACAAATTAAATTATTCTGTGTCTTATTATTTTTATATAAAATATTAATCATGCGTGGGTTAGAAAAACTTTTTCTATGCTCCCGTTGAATGCTCAGAATTAAGACACAAATGTAATGCCATACATGCCCCAAGTTTGTAACACAGGCTTGTCTGTTAATTTGTAGTATTCAAGCCCAAACTGAGAAGTTGTCATGCATGCACCCATCAAGAGGCAACATTTGATCAAAGCTGAGTATATACATTTTGTGCTCAACGTTAACACACCTGCAGACTTCAAGCTCATGAGAGACAAGCGCGTCGGGGTGCAGCATCGCCCTGTCAGGGATTTTTTTAACAACAATGACCCGCTAGCTGTACATTATCCATTATACATTATCTATTACATGGCTTCTTACTGAAGAAATCAATATTTTGACACAAAAACGGTCCTCCAGAGTCCGACATCTGAACTGCACCCATAGGAACGGTCTGCTATACATAGCAACGGTCTGTTATGCAGAAATTACAGACCGCAGAACGCTGTGATTGACCAATCAGAATCGAGTATTCCTCACAGCTGTGTAATAATCTCTATTAATGCATCATGAGACAGTTAGCGAGGTCTTTGGGGGTTGGGTGGGGGAGTAGCAGGGCTGCACTGTGGTACCTGATCCCAGCAGCACGGAGCAGCAGCTGGGTGCCCAGATGGGTTCCAGACCCTCCCCCAGAGATCCAGCTGGAGCTTTCTGGATCGGCAGGGTAAAACAGGGGCATGTGTACAGCTGTCTACACACACACTTACACACATATAACCGCACACCAAGTTAAGAGCGGCCAGCAGCAGTAATTGACTGCACCTGATCCCTCCTGAGCACGGCTACAGCCTCTTCAGCTTTTATCTGTTTCATCCATCTCTTTCCATCCAGCTCCAACGGACTAAACAGAACTTTTTCTCTGTTGCACTTTTACCTGCTTTCTCCTCTTTTTTTTTTTTCCACATCTGACAGTGTTTTACTTTTTCTCTCAGACAGACTGACACACATCATTCCATTGTTGCAGCGTGTAATCACCAACACTCTTTTCAATGACACATTCCTGAGCAGCCCACCTGTTGGAAGAAGAATGGTCCAGTGTGTGCATAGTAACACACACTTACACACACACACACACACACACACACACCTTTCCCCATGGGTTTAGGTGGGAACCATCAAGCATTAAACGAGGCTGTACTGGCCTCATGTCCGACCTTTCAACCTTGACCCACACAGCGTCTACCCACATCATTCCTCTCTTTCACACACTCACACAAACATGCAGTACACACGGCCTAACAGAGCTCCATTGTCACATATTTCACAGCAAGTCTCAGCCTGTCCGGCCCCCCCCCCCCCACCCGCTACCCCCTACCCCACACACATACACACCCCACCCACTGAGCAGACCCCTCTCTGCCATACAGTACGGAGCCTCCACGTCTGAAAAGAAACACAACAATGACTGTTCCCCATTCTGCAGCAGCAGGCGATGTGCTGCCGGTTGCTCCTGACCAACTTCCTGATGCACACACACACACATACACACTGCCTAATGTAAAGAGGGTAAAGTGCTTGTTAGTACAGGGCACTCCATCATTGTAATGGGGGCAGGAGGGGGGGGACAATTAGCGATATTGCTTTTTCAGAGCAAATTTCTCCACTGCTGATTGGACTGAACTTCTTCCCATTAGCAGATACAGAAAGCCAACGCAATGTGTCACCTGTACCTGTTTAAACTAGCGATGCTCATTTTGAAATTCTTAACCGATAACCGACCCTCGTTAACCGATTATTAACCGTTAACCGACAAGATTTGTGCCTCTCATGCAGCGTGTGCGCCAGCTGCAGTGTATGAGCACAACAGACAGCTGAGTCCCCAGTTCACCCGTACGGGAGCGTGTGCTGCGTTCACTGTCTCCAGTTCACACGTCCGAGAGCGTTAACTTAGCAGATAGATAACTTAGATGTTGCGTGTAGTGTCACGGACATGCAGCCACTTTCCCAGTAAAAGTCTCCACCGGACATTTAGTTTAGCGGGATGTCGCTTAATTATTAACATCCCTAGTTTAAACTACTATTATTATTATTATTAGGGATGGTATCGAAACCCAGTATTAAATGGGCACCGGTGCTAAATTATTAAAGACCGTAGTATTGATAAGCTCTGACGTTTTTAACTGTACTTTTTAACGTTTTGGTGTAATTTATTATCGCACTGCAGCGCACATTTTCTCTTGGGGCTACACGCACGCACGGAGCAAAGTCAGCAAATAGTAGAGCAGAGAGCGACGGTGGAGACAGTGAAGTGAACCAGGTCAAAGAGTATAGAAGCAAAGAGACGAAACTCCGGCAGAGAAGGCACTGGAGTTCTTTGCTCCCATACTCTTTGCTACAGCTGTATTTCAATGTATTATCGACATCATATTTGAACCCTACTTGGGAAACAGGCAGTACATAGCATGTAGACAGAAAAGGACAGAGATGCAGGGATGGTGTTGTGAAAACTAGAGTGTGGCTATTTACTTGCTAAGCCCATTGGACTGTAAATACTTAATACTTATAACAGTCTGTGCTCTCTAGTCTACATCATGTTCAACCCAAAAAGGAACTAACACTGACAGAATATCAGTGGGCTACACCTGAGGCCAGCTTATGCATCACATGCACCAAATTTATTCAACAACCCCATGACTGACGAAAACAAGCTCGGTATTTCACTTAGAGCGTATTTGCGGGAGAGAAAGAGAGAGAAAGACAAGCTCATTTAATGATGTTGACAAGCTGTTCAGTATCACACATGTGCCCAAAGCTACAGCTGTAACAGTAACAAGACTGTGTACGGTCTGTCTGTGAATTTGTGGCCAAATTGTTACACAAATAGTTAGTAGTCATGTCTATAATGTTAAATCCAGCGGTACATGTCCTCCAGGTCTGGCGAGGATACTAAGGGACGCGCTGCTCCACTCAACTGGACGTTCAAGCGGTGACGTACCCTATCGTGGAATGCGCGTGATTGGTCCCTGATTTCTGCTTGCCGTTTCAAACAGGAAACAACATGGCGGTCTGCGCATAAACGTTAGTCCGTCTCAGCAATCCACCAACATCTACTTCTGAAAACATTTAGGTGATGCCACTGCTGAAGCTCGTTTCATTTTAGAACTACATCGCCTTGTTTCACAGCTTGGTCCAAGCTTCTTGAGTTGGACGTGTCGCACTGGACGGGCTCATTTACATAAAGTTGAGATTTTTCAACTTTATTCAAGACCCTCTCCAACTCACGAGAACGTGACGTCATATCTACACAAGAGGATCCTTTCTAGCCATAACCCGCTCGCGCCGGCAACACGCCCCCTTGAAAACGGAAACAACGCCTTTTCATTTTGAAAGAGTAACAGCCAATGAGGGAAACTCCAGTACACGGCCGACCAATCGTGTAACTTCATCACTAACTCAGTCACTCAGTGAGAGACTTTTGTGTTTGTTGGGCTGGCCCTCTGCGGTCTATAGGGCTGTGCATTGGCAAGAATCTGTTGATACAATACGTATCACGATACAGGGGTTACGATTCAGTGTGTTGCGATACAGTAAGTAAGGTGATATATTGTGATTTTTAAATCTAATTTTAGGAAAACTGTCATTGTATAAAGAACACACAACCTAATGCATAAAATCTGAGTACAAAAAGTTTTCTTTTTCATGCAATCAGAACACTAACATCCAACATCATAGCACTACTTTGAGAGGGCACATGTCTTTGCAAATGAAATAATCGCAAAACATTATATCGCGATATTCGATATTCTCTTACACCCCATACTGCGGTACAGCCAACAACATATATGAGATAGGATGAAATAAGACTTAATTGACAGATGCTGTCATCAAGAAATGACAGTGACACACTAACAAAACTAGTAACGACAAAACTGACAGTCGATCTGTCAATATATAAGTTCACAAGTATATAAACAAGACATCAATAAAAAATCCCTGAAACTATATTGATCACAGCTATACTGTTTTTCCCGTATGTAACCTAACCTCAGCCATCAGTCAGCATTAGCCGACTGCTTCAGCACTCACAGTTCTAATGGAACTGTTACGGCCATCCCACTAAATCATCTCATCCCTCTCTTCCATTAGAATGACTCTTTCATAGGACTAATGAGGCTCCATGCATTATGATGAGTGCTGGTACAGAAGATGCTCACTACATCTTTACTATCTCCATTGTTGCTGTTGGGTGTAGGTGACCATGAACTAAGACCCCTCCTCTGTATAAGGGTCAGTAACATTTCCTACAAACAATCAATCAAGGATCAATCAAAGGGGAAGTGACATACAGACTGCCATTATTCAGTGTGCTGTATCGATACTTCACAAGTCTTTACAGAACAAACAGGCCTGTTCTGAAATCCAGTACCTGCCAGCGAAAGAGAAATGCCACTGTTTTACTCATGCGATCACGTGAAGTGAAACCAGCACAACCTAATTGGCCGTTACTGCCTGAGCTAAGGGTAACATTCGGCAGCCTGATACGGGACATATAAGGCAAGAGGAGCCTGCTCCACTGAACACACTGAATCTGATGGGGGGGCCGAAAGATAACCCACACATTTGGAAATAGTGGCAAAGTAGGATGACTATACTAAAATATGTGAATTCATAAAGAATACTGGTCATTAACAGTGTGATGAGGAACCAGTTTATATGGCTTGATTTGAATTTACAATAAAGTTCTGGTGCTACCATACATCTGAAAAACATGCCAGTAAGTATGGAGGAGGTCTGTGGTGGTTATTGCTGCAAAGCTTATTTTCCCCCAACTCTTCTTATTCGTAAATTTGCTAGAAATTTCATGACAGATTCATGACCACGAGTCACTTTTACATTAGAGTCACTACAGAAACGTAACAGATTGAAACATTTTTGACTTGGCCACAGTAAAGGCTGTCACTTCTTACTTTTTCATGGAAGACATTTTGACATGTCACAGTAGGAAAAGCACAGGTGTAAGTCATAAAATGAATTAGATGCATGCTGGCTCACTGTCACTCTGTCATGACTTATTGGGATGGAGCCGTCGTTAACGTTACTAGTAACACCTGTGCTTTTCCTACCATGACAAAATGTCAAAATGACTGCAAAAGAAAAAAAAAACTACTAAGAATCAAATTAGCTTTTGGTTATGTGATATGAAATTAGAGCTGACACTTTAGTCAATTCAATTCAAAGTGGCTTTATATTGGCATGAAAGTTTTAAAAAAAAAAACAATGCTGCCAAAGCATCAAAATACAAAAGTACACAATAATATTAATATGAATATTAACACAGTCAATTAACCGTTAGTTAACTAACCGTTAATTAACCATAGTTGATTGCGATTAATCGTACCCGTAGAACACATTGTCATTCACATATCTTGAGGTCAGAGGTCAAGGGACCCCGTTTGAAAATGGCCACGCCAGGTTTTTCCTCGCCCAAATTAGCAAGTTTCGAGCGTCATTTAGCCTCCTTGTCGACATAGTATGACATGGTTGGTACCAATGAATTGAAAACCCATCCATTGATCCATTGGTACCAATGAATTGGTACCAACGGACCAATGGATGGGTTTTCTAGTTTCATATAATGCCAGTATCTTCACTCTAGCTTTGAAACTAGCTTTAAAATTGAGCCCGCTACAACTTAAAAATCGCAAAATGCATTAAAGAAATTAGTGGCTTTAAAACGAATTTGCTTTAACCCATTATTGTTGCATTAACTTTGACAGCCCTAATATTAACGCAGTCAATTAACCGATTAGTCCATTGACAGAAAATGAATCAAGACCTATTTTGATGATCAACCTCCCTGTAGCATTTGAACCAGTCCGACAGCATCCAATCAAAATTTGCAGGAGAAAAAAACATGAAGAACTAACGTCACGTTACTGAGCGCCAGTTGGTGCCGGTTACTCTGTTGTTAAAATAGCATTACATTTGGTGAAGAGTGCATTATGACTTGTTTAGGACCCAAAACTCAAAGTTTAGGACTAACTTTGACTTGAGACTTACTAGTGACTAGCAAAAACAATGTCTTGGTCCCACCTCTGCCTCACAACAGGATATAAATCAGCTATAAACAGACCCACTTTCTCTCTATCGGTGACATTCACGGTATCTAATCCCGTATGAAAAATGTCACTTCAAATTGAAAAATTCCACCACTGATGACCCATGACCCCGATGCTAGCTGGTCCATGACACAATCCCACAGTAATAAGCTGTGAAACAATATGAAAACCACACACACAGCGAGCGGAGAGAATAACTCATCCGCTCCGAGCGAAGAACAATGTGCTGTGTGTGATGGGGAGTGATCAAAGTGATGAGAGGATGACAAGAACGAAAAAAATGTCAGAATCACGATTAGTAACTCATTAATATGCAATTCAATTCCCACAATGCTTGTCGTGATTGTTCGGGAGACATTTATGTGTCACATTTGAATGAAATTTTTCTCCACTGAGAGAGGACTAACGGTCACAATGTGCCTTCTGTCACTGACTGTGCATATGTGGGCTGGCATATGGAAATACATGCATTCCAGACCAATTTCTTATTGTCTCTCTGCCCACCCACCCGTACCTCATCTCTCTGCAGTGGAGGGGGTGTAAAACTGTCACAGCAAAAATATGTGCTGCAAGTTATGGAGAAATTATTATTCAGTCATTTGCCGAATGCAGCATATGATCTGCTGCTGGTGGGAAAAAAATGAATTTGAATCATGTCTGGATTTTGCAGATAGATTTGTGTGTGTGCACTTGAATGCAGCATTTGCCCCTCTTGCTCTTCAAACAAAACAGTGCACTTGAAGCCATCACTTATTCATGGTTTAACATTATGTGGTTGTGAACAGCCTGCAGCTTGCACTTTTTGTTTCAAGCTTGACAAGTTGCATAAGACATTGGACAAGTGCATGAGAGCATCTCCTCTAAAACACACACAGGACTTCCATCCAGGGTGTGTTTCTGCTGGAGGAGACTGCTGCTGCATGCTGCGAGGCTGATATGAACACTGAGGTGTGAATACTTATCCTACAACAAAATAGTGTCCTAATTAAGTTCAGGTGCAATTTACAAGAGGAAACACAGAAGTACAGCAGGATAAAAACACAATATAATGAGATAAAACGGTCAGTCATGACGGAGAAGAAGAGAAAACACAGTTATGTTATATTTCAGCTTTGACTTACTTTAGTTTCTGAGTGAGGAGGAATTCCAACAAGGCAGAAAGTAACTCCATTCATTGGGTGCTCAGAGTCTGAAGTGAGTAAACATGAACAAAGAAATGGTTTAAAGCTGCTCTGCTGTCAACATAGTGGACAGTTTTCCTCTTGTCCTGTCGTTGATAGCTGCTTCTGTGTCTGCACAGACTGAGCGGTGCTCCTCTCTCTCTCTCTAACAACGTAAACAGTCCCGTTACGAGCAGCGTCAGGCGGCCATATTAAGAGACGATAGTACCGGAAGTCTGCCAAATTTCAAAATAAAAGCGCGGTAACGCTTTATAATAACCATCAATTTATAAACTTGATAGTTAATTAAACTCAGTTAATAGTTATTTTACTGTTAACAAAAAACGAAATGATAAACAATAATGTTTACTAATTATTAGTAATACTATCAGTTATTTTAACAGTAGTTTGTGTAATATGAAATAATTAGCTCTTAAATTATAATCTGGCAAAACTGTCATCTCATCAATATACATATCGTATTTTTATAATTTATATTGTTTTATCTTTAATCACTATCTCTTTTTATTGTATTATGTTTTTTTAGCACCTATGGGATTGTCACAATCTAATTTCGTTGTACTACACAATGACAATAAAAGGCTTGAATCTTGAATAAAGCTATTGTATCATAGCTGATAGGAATTGATAACAATTACATTCTGATTAAATTTGTATTTATTAACAGTTTATTATTGCACACATTATAACATTTTATATACTATATTAAAGCTGATGTAGGCAAGTTGGAACAAATATGATAAAAAAAAAGTTATTTTTATAAAACGGTCACTTTATCCTGACAGTAGTGCATGATGCAGATAATCTGATAAAAAAAATCATGTGCCTCTGTGTCCTCCGGTGTTCCTAATGGCATCTGCAAGATTTCACATACCAGAGGAAAACAACCAATCAGAGCTGAGCTGGAGCCTTGCCATTTGTGGTATTGGAGATAAACAGTGTTATTTATTCTCCATCTCCATTCAGATTTCCCCTCCAATCTGGCTAGAACTGAGCAGCATATCACACTTTTTGTAACATTTACTTGTTAGATATGATACTATATATGATGACACTTACGGAATATTGTCTCTGTGTGTAGTCCTTTTCTCCCAACGGTCAGCATAAGTGTATAATTTATAGTAAAACGTGCAAAAATCACCAGTATCGTCATTTATAGCAGTTTTTTTTAATAACAATCAAAATACAATCTTCCAGAGCTTTTAGTCACCTCTCATGGCTTCATATGCAGAAGGACTTTGCTCAGTTGTCATACGACCACATGTTATCACGTCACCAAAGTTGCACACATACTATGTTAGTCGAAGTCCTGATTTTACGTAGGCTATATGGCAGTGTGTTCTTTATACTATGACAGTTTTCCTAAAATTGGATTTAAAAAAAATCTCAAAATATTGAACTGTAATCCCTGTATCATGATATGTTGGCCTATGGTGTTGCCAGATTCTTGCCAATGCACAGCCCTCCAAGGCACTCACAACTTGGTTAAGGAAAAGATCATGGTCTTAGTTTAATGCAGAACAAGTCTGCAGTAGCTTGAAGGACAAGGCACAATGTGTTTACTTTATTAACATGTCACCAAAATCACAAGCTTTCCCAAATCAATGTGCTGTTGTTGCCAAAGAAATGAATGGATATAATTGTGGTTACAGACATTCAGGTAGTATCCACAATTGACCTACTTGAATTAAAAATAAGTATATTATTGTTGGGGGCATGGCAGAAAGTGATGAGGAAAAAATGCACCAAGTTCAAGGTAATTAACACAAAAATAGCCTATAAAGGTATACAGTTATTATTCAGCTTCTTTTTTTTCTACAGATTCATATTGTACTTTAGATAACACAAGAGGATATTAGGAAAAAACAAAGGAAATAAATAAACATTTCATTTATTTCTTATTATGTTGAAAACGTGTAATATTGACAACATTATGTTTCCTTTAGAGCTGTCAATGTTAACGCGATAATAACGCGTTAACGCAAATTAGTTTTAACGGCACTAATTT
This sequence comes from Sebastiscus albofasciatus, assembly GCA_916701655.1. Classification (NCBI taxonomy): domain Eukaryota; kingdom Metazoa; phylum Chordata; class Actinopteri; order Perciformes; family Sebastidae; genus Sebastiscus; species Sebastiscus albofasciatus. The sequence goes on along the minus strand of CAKAOI010040022.1, from coordinate 33,885 downwards.
CTTTAACGCATTAACGCAACTTACAATTTTTAGGTTGTAGCGGGCTCAGTTTTAAAGCTGGATAGATAGCTGAAGATACTGGCATCATATAAAACTAGAAAACCAAAGGAATCCATTGGTACCAACCATGTCATACTAGCTTGTCGCGAAGGAGGCTAAATAACATTCCAAACTTAAAATTGATCCTCTGACCTCAAGATATGTGAATGAAAATGGGTTCTATGGGTACTCACGAGTCTCCCCTTTACAGACATGCCCACTTTATGATAATCACATGCAGTTTGGGGCAAGTCATAATCAAGTCTGCACACTGACACACTGACAGCTGTTGTTGCCGGTTGGGCTGCAGTTTGCCATGTTATGATTTGAGCATAAAATGCAGTACCTGTGAGGGTTTTTGGACAATATTTGTCATTGTTTTGTGTTGTTAATTGAATTCAAATAATGAATATATAAATTAATTTGATTAAAGCAGCATATTTGCCCACTTCCATGTTGATAAGAGTATTAAATTCTTGTCTCTCTCCCTTTAAGGTACATTTTGAACAGATACAAAATGTGCGATATACTATGGACAATCATGCAATTAATTAATCACGATCAAATGATTGAATATTTTAATCGATTGACAGACCTAGTCTCTTTTAAAATACGCTTTTACAAGTTAGCACATGGTATGTAATAATAAGAAATGTAATAAATCATTATTAGGAGACAGGGTTGCATTGCCAGGTCATGTGACAGGTCACATGAGCAAAACGCTATATATATCCAATTTGATAGTTGGCTTATGTATTGCTGTTGTTGTTTTTGTTATTGTATGTATATTTAAGATGGCAGTAGCTCAGTGGGTAGAGCGGGTTATTCTTTAATCACACAGTTGGCAGTTCGATCCCAAGCTCCTACTGTGTTGAACACTACTACAGCCCACTACTCCTAAATGCTTAGGTTAAATGTCATGTATGTACCTGTATGTATATAATGAATGTAAAAAAGTTTATGTATTAACAGGTTCTTTTTACTTGGATGTTTGGTTTCATTACATTTTGTCAGTCTGTCTTTGTGCTGTGTTAAGAATTTAATAGGAGAATTGTCGGGCCTGAAGGAGTGTGTGTGTGTGTGTGTGTGTGTGTGTGTGTGTGTATGTGTGTGTGTACACTCATGGTCAGTGGAGCGAGAGACACAGCCCCAGTGCTGATTCTGGCCGACAGTGCCCCCAGGACAGAGGAAAGAGCATGCGCTAACATGTACATATATGCACACACACACACACACACTGAGTCATTATGTAATAGCAGGGCATAGAATCATCAGGGAGAAAGAGAGGAAAGAGAAGCTGAGAGTGGAGATGTACACTCTCATACACCCTCTACTGGCCTTGCGCTGCTCTCGCAGACACACACAAACACACACAGGTGTCACACGCTGGCCATCCTTACTGGCCATATATATATATATATATATATATATATAAATATATATACACACATACACACTCTCACACACGGACACAAAGACAAATTATTTTCTCAAAATTACATCTTACATCACTTTGATGTGCTGTGATGCATCATGGGACACAGGAGGACGGTTAAATTACGTTATGTAAGCACAATGAGCAGTTTGCATCATCTGACATCCTGATGTCAGATTGGGATTTTGGATGCTTTTCCTGTCTGCACTCGCTTGATACTGAAGTTTGATTTAATTCTTCATCATGTGTTTAGAGCATCATCGGGAAGTGACTTATACAATCCTTCAACTCACAATGTGGCACTGGCTACAGGAAGAACCCTGTAGTGTTGACACACGGTGAGTTATGTGGGTGACTGATATGGGAAGTTTTTAAAAGACAAATTTGATATTTTTGAAATTTGGGTCAGTATTCTTGCTGAATAAACTGTATTTTCCATCATGGGACCTAAAAACAAATGAAATTCTTTGAGGTTGGCAGTTTTAAAATGACCTACTATTATTCCCATTAAATGACAGAATAATGAATACAGTAGAAGATTAATAGAAATCATCAATAATGTAAATAAATAAATATGAATAAACATTGCAATATAGGTTCACTGAAACGCAGTATACCAGCAATTCAATATATGGGTCAAACTCTTGTTGCAACCATTTCAAAGGGAGGGACTCACATGCACTAACATGCACACGCAGTCGGCCCGGCTACCAAAAGAAAGAACCGAGAAGCTCTGATTACAACACGCACAGAGAGTGACTTTATTCTCTGCTCAGGTAGACATTACTCCTCTAAATCTTTACATAGACAATAGTTGTTTACTTTTCTGAAATGTCATATATAGCTCCTTTAACTGCATCTAATATTATTGACCACCAAAACTTCAAAAAACCCGGCCTAGCCTTGCAGACAAAGCAGACTATTCAAAGAGGCTACAGCAGAAAACAAAAAGGTTTTATTTCCCATATCTGTCCATACATTATAGGGACAGATAGCACATATAGGCTACTGTATTTCTACTTAATGACACCTGTGTCGGTGCAAAAGAATTCAGTGAAAACATACAGTACGTCTCAAATGAGCCCCTATCTTTATATACTGCCTTTGTTTGGGAGTTCCTGCTCAGTTGATCCCATGTTTGTCTTTTTTTTTTAATTCAAATATTACCCCAGACGAAAGGATTGGGGATTAATTGGAAATACTATATCCATCAGAGGAGATTAGCAGCGGTTGTTGATGCTAAAACATCACTAAACAAAGGGTTCTCAAAAATGTCTTAAATCAAGAATCAAGCAGCCCACCAGGTCTTTATCCTCCAATAAAAACAAGGCTGCTAAGGATTTAATCTAGACGTTGTGTTGGAAAGTGATGATCGTCAGGATGTGGAGGGAGGAGGGTGACCTGTGTGTGTGTGTGTGTGTGTGTGTAGGGGGGTGCTGTGGAGGCACTAATCTGGCCTTGTCCTGAAAAGAGTTTCATCCTCACTGCAGGGGGCCTGTGAAGACCCAACATCCACATCGTCCCATCATCCCCCAGTCGCTCTCCTCATGTCCCATCTGACCTCCACCCATACCCCTCCCCCCTCAGTTAACCCTCTGTGTCCTCACTCCCCATCTTCAATTTATCCGACACAATGGTACAATAGGCTACGTTACAACGTAGGGTAGCACATATCCAAATGCAAAATCATCAGATTCATCAGAGATCAAATTAGCAGCCGAACACAGAACAAGAAAATTAGAAATGTCTTCTCGGGTCCATAAACTTAATTGAAGCTGCCATGTTCAAAGACCTTTTGACCTCAATATGGCCGACGTGGAATATGCTAATTCACCTTGCAGCGCCCCCCCCCACCACCACCACCTTCACAACCACATTCACAGCTGGTCGGAAATAAGTTTCAGTGATAAGGCTACTTTCATCCAGTGATGACAAAAACACAATTTCAGTTTCATCAATAATATTAGGATTTAAAATCAGAGTTACATCTGTTATACCTACCTCCAAATACAGATATTGAATTTAAAGGAGCAGTGTGTAGGTATCTAGCGGTCAGGTGAAGTGATTGCAACCAACTGAAGTCTCCCCCGTGTGCCCATCGCGTTGGAGAGCTACGGTGGCGACACAAAATTACGCAAATGGCCCTCTCTCTAGAGTGTGTGTGTATGTGGAAAGTGAGTGGCGAAGCAAGAGAGAGAGAGAGAGAGAGCGGCGGCGACGGGAACGAGTGACGTTATTGACTACGGCCCAAGCAGGAAAAGTTAACAGAGTTTGGTTTGTCCGTTCTGGGCTACTGTAGAAACATGGCGGTGCAATATGACGGACTCCGTGAAGAGGAACCGCTCCCCATGTAGATATAAACGGCTCATTCTAAGCTAACAAAAACAAAAAGATTCTTATTATCAGGTAGAGAAAACATACTTATTAATAATATATTCTATTTCTGCCTTTATATCCATCCTTTATGCCTCTATTAGTTAGTTACCTAAAAAACTATGGGCCATAATTATAAGATAAAGAGAATGAATGAAAAAACAGTGAACAGTGTCTGTTACTGACTGAGGAAGCTGACCATAGGAATGAACTTTTCTTTAAAGGTTCTCTTTATGGAATTCAGCGCATATCTATGATAGAGGGATTGCCTCCATATGGCTCTCAACATGGCGAGGGCTGAGCCAGTGGCTAGCAGCTAACGGCAAAGAACGTATATTGCTAAGACGTGAAAGTCAGCTGTTCGTTCCATTGCAACGTCAGCCCCCAGCAGCAAAGCTACGCTTCCGCTTTTTCGGACTGAAAGTGACTACCGGATGCCAGTAAAATGTCCGCCTATAAAGTGCCGTACAAAAGTAAAAAAACATATATTTCTATTCTATTGTGATATTCTACCAAATTGTGTTGAACAATAAAATATCATAAATATAATAAGCGTTTTCAGTCCAAAATCGTGGCAGCAGCTGTTACCAAAAAATTATAATAATATGTCTGAGGAAAATGTTGACATTCCCACTGGCTTCATCTTTTCCCTCCGTCATTATGCCTTTGCATTTACTGCATTATGTTACGCACTTGCTAGCTTACTAAATTGTTAGCCTCTGTGGCTTCTAGACACCGACAAGTAACGTTAAATACGAGCCAGAAAATACGAGCTCCCGAGTTTCATTTGAAGGCAGCATTACGGTCAAATTATTGATTTGCTTTGCGTCAAGGTCCTGTCGGGGTTTTGTTTCGCAACAATGACCGGCTTGCTGTACATTATCCTTTCACATAGTATAGTAGTAATAGTATAGTATAAACTGTGTGTATGATATGATTGCATTTACAATGAGCCCATAAAACCCTCTTGGTGCTTGGAAATGTTTTCATCAATTGAGTCTATTGGTCACTTCCAAGCTGTAAAAACCATTCAACATTATGTCAACAATTAAAAAAAATTTAGTATGAATGAAAGAAAAACTCTATAAGTAACAGAAAATAGAAAAAAAAATAGGATAGAATAATCGTGCAATCCTTTTTTGGATTTAAATTCTTAAATAGAGAAACAGCTCTCTCTCTGTTCTGTAGTGTTCTGTTATGTTGTGGCCTGGCATGGCAACGGAGAGGCTGGTGTGTGTGTGTGTGTTTGCGTGTGTGCGTGTGTGTGTGCATGTTGGGGTCGGGTGGGGGGAAACACCAAACACCCATCTGTCTATTTACAACAGCATGGGGAGATTTCGCTAAATATCTAATCCATCTAATCCTCACCACTGATGCTATAGATAGAAGCAGTGGTGCACAGTGACCACTGGAGGGCGAGCTAAGTGTTGATACCTGCTGATGATGAAAGGGAAATACTTGTTTTTACTCACTAAGAGCAGAGGGATGAACTGGGGATGGATAAACAGACAAAGATATAATAGATGTCATGTATAGACACACTTGAAACACAGTTCCCTACGTACGTGTGTGTGTGTGTGATTGTACATGACGTCAGTGGTCCAGTCTTATAGGAACTTTTCTGTAGGGATGGAACGTCCCGGCTTAATCACACATGTAAATTGCTGATTGAATTAGAGCTCTGCGGCATCAAGGAGAGAGGCTCTACTTTACAGAACCATCACCTCGTATCAGCGTCAGCCGCCTGCCAGCCACGGCAGGACCACGCGCTTCCTTCTCTGGACGCAAGATGACAAGATTAATCAAAGTTCAAAATGGAAAGTTGTCAAAATACTTTAAAGTCCCAAAGTGATTCAGAGAACTCAGAGAAGTGTCCCATCTCCTACCACAGACGTTTTTGTTTTTTTAAACTTGACCTCACTGTATAAAATGACCTGGGGTGACCTCTAGGATAATCACAGCCTCATGAAATGTTACAGCCACGAACTAGAGACCTAGAGCATTCAGAGGATGGATGGCTTTTCTAGGTAGATTGACAATAAGGGGGTTTCTGAGCAGTTTACACAACATGCCGAAAAATGCAATTCATGCAGAAATCTCGAAATGTGAATTGATCCGAAATCACAGCGTGGCTTTTTCTATTGTTCCTCAAGGTCTTGGTGTCTTAATGTGGTATTTTGGAGGGATTCAATGTTTATGGATGAGGTCTTCCTCTCTAACACCTGGCCATCAGAAGAGCAGTGAAGTCCCCCCTCATTTGATCCATGAAGAATATATTTAATCCCTACAGAGAGCACATGTCAATCTCACAAAGCACAGGCCCACATAACGTTACACAACAGCCTTAATCTGCTGGATTTAAACCCCACCACGACTCACCACGACTCACCAGCTCGTACGTACGCCCTCACACCACACAGTCACACAAAAAAAAGTCTTATCTGGCCTGCCCTGCATCCTGTCACATACAATCTCTGGGAGGCTTTACAGCACTTTACTAACTTTATTTAAAACTCTGAGTGATTTAATTTAAAGAACATATAAACTGTTCATGGGCGTTGCATTACATTGTAAATGTAATAAGGATATCCCCACGCGTTTTTATATTGGTGCATTACTGCATCACCTTCACACCAACTAAATACATTACAAGCACTATAGGGTTTCATGGTGCTATGGTGGTGAGTGGTATCAGGACTCATTTACTTTCTAGGCTCCTGTTTGGACGTTTGCTGCCAACTCGGCTTAGTCACCTAAAGTAAACCTGGCCTGCTGTTAATGTGTCAAGTGTGTCAATAGCCCAAAATCACAAATTTGCCTCAGGGGGCTTTACAATCTGTACAGGATATGACACGATTCAAACAATTTGAACTACACAGGATTACTTTTAACGCACATGTCAACTGGAAATGCAAGCATAGAACAGATGAAACACACGCACACACACACCACCATCTGCTATGTTAATATAACACACTAATTAAAACGTCATCATTCTAGATACATGTAGTTAATACAGTAGTAATGAATTAATTAATTCATATTTTCTTCTTTCTAGAACCTTTTAGTTTGTTTGAATGGCCATAGAAGCAAAGATAACCACTGTGGCTAACCAGATCCAAGGAACAGTAGTCATGTTTCCATTCAAATGTAGCGCAAATTAAAAAATAATTGAAAGAAAATGTGAATAATCACAATATTTGGACTTTTTTTATGAATTCCTGGCGTTTCCACTCATGTTTTTTTTAAGGTGCAAATTGAAAATGCATATAAAAACAGGTGGATGGAGACGCAATGTCCTTTTTACTCACACCGCTGACTGATGAGCAACGTTGCCATTAAATTAGAACTAGATTCTAAATGGGAAAAATAAAGAAAACCATATCTGTGATAGAATATTCTTGCTTTTTCTGTGTGTGTTTGACTCAGGGCTGTCAAAGTTAACGCGATAACAACGCAAATTTGTTTAAACGCCACTAATTTCTTAAACACATTAACACAATTAACCTTTTTGGAGGCTGTAGTGCTCAGTTTTAAAGAGAGAGATTATTATTATATTAATACAAATCTCTCTTTAAAGTACATTTTGAACAGATACAAAATGTGTGATTAATTAGTGATTAATTACACATTTTAATTGATTAACAGCCCTATAGTTAAAACCTGAAATGAAGACAAAATAAAAATGCCAAAATGACCTTTTTAATGATAAAGTACTATGGTAAAGTTCAGTGCAGCGACCTATTTCAGTGAGTAAGCACATTGTGAGGATGATGAACTGAGAGGACAGCGGTGTGGATGAGTGTGTAAGGTGTGTAAGCTACAAGAACAACCTCCTCATTGACATGTGGAGAGTAAAATCAAAAAGCAAACGAGAGAGAGAGAGATCAGACAGGTCACTTTTATTCTTCTACCTGACATACACACACACACACAAACACGTAATGTGTTCTCTTTGGAGGACCCTCGGGGAGATGCACTCTAGAGGAAACCTTTTATCAGGTCAGTAGCAAACACACACACACACACATACACCCACACACCACAGAAATAAGCCTTTCATCATTCTATTTAAAGCTCTGATACAGCTGAATGAACTAGAGCGGAGCAGCAAACAGGCAAACACACACACACACTGACTTACTCAAATACACACACATCATTACTCAACCTCCACACAACCACACAGCCCATCCCCATGGAGTTTGTGTGTGTGTGTGTGTGTGTCACAGCACAGATGGTTCAATCAGCCTGCTGTAGGTGTGAGCAATGCAGCAACGTTGTGATGATGTCACACAAGAGCGGGGCGGCAGCGCAAAGATGATGTCAGACCTCAAATGAAGGAGTTCCAGCAAGGACACACTGATTCATAAGAAGCATACGGATAACTAATGATGTGAAATCGACAGTGATTAAGACTAGGGGATGTCAATCGATTCAAATATTGAACCACGTTTAATCGCATGATTGTCCATAGTTAATCGCAATTAATCACACATGTTTTTATCTGTTCAAAAATGTACCTTAAAGGGAGATTTGTCAAGTATTTAATACTCTTATCAACCTGGGAGTGGGCAAATATGCTGCTTTATGCAAATGTATGTATATATGTATTATTGGAAATCAATTAACAACACAAAACAATGACAAATATTGTATTGTTGTGGCAGCAAAACCTGAGTGCATGTGCCTTTTATTACTTTGAAAACAACTATTCATTTCTAAGAGGAAGATTGTGTTAAAAGCTATACAGTATGTGTTGCGTTAATATTTAATTTCTCCCAAATTATATAGCCTCTTTCTTGCATGACGTGGCTTTCATTCATTCTGCTGCTAAAAATGAATCGTTTCGAAAGGAAACTTACAAAGAGACGCAGATGAAAATAAAACGTTTGGAACAATTGCTGGCGAGGCTCAGGGATCGTTTTCATTTCACCACCGCATTCCTCACTCATTAAATCAGCGGCACAGATTTCACTCTATTGTTGGAGAAGTGTGTCTAAATGCGTGAATTCATTGGCTAACAATGAAGAGCAGCTGCTAAATCACGGATATTGTGTGTGTGTGTGTGTGTGTGTGTGTGTGTGTGTGTGTGTGTGTGTGTGTGCGGCTATTACGTCTTTTGCTATTAGTGATCATTGAAGGGGTAGTGGACATAACTGTAGTTATATACATTACATTATTCCAATTCCAATCGGGATAGGAGGTGACACACACACACACACACACCACAGTAAAAGAGATGTATGTTTGGCCCATGCTAATGAGAGGCAACTACATTTTACCAAAGTCATGGCGTCTATGAAAACCAACCCGGTCTCACAGGAAGGCATATAAATACCACGACATTACACAGACATTCCCCGGCTCATGAGTACACATTTCAATGTTTTTGCGTATTATTTTTACACCGCTTTTCGTGTGTCATCTGTATGGCACGCAAACGTCTGCAGTTAGGTTTAGACATTAAAACCACTAACTTAGGTTCAGGCAAGAAAACTACTTAGTTAAAGTTGGACTTAAAATAAGTAAGTAAACTAAGTAAAACACATATAGAACAACTACTGAAAACACGTGACAAACGTCACTAGTAACTTTGTAACAAAACAACGGTCTCAAACATCTCCTGGTTAAAAGTCCGGTATGTGTTGGACCTGCCCATCATAAGTGGTCTTTCTCACTTTATTATCACTAACTCTTGCCGTAGCATTTATACGCGGATGCGTTTACACTGCAGTCAGTACAGGATACATGTCGTACAAATGACACTCGGAAATCAAGAAACGCATACTTATTGCACGCTCAATGCCTTGTTGTTGTTTTTTTAAAGAGCTTTTATTCTCTTTATCCCTTCAACCTTTAACTGTTAAGTGAAGTCATTTTCTCCTTTTTTCCGGCTCTTCATTCCAGTGTCCTATGGTTCTATTCTCCGACAACACTGATGCCGATATTTTTGGATAATATTTTCGGCTGCCGATAGCCAAGTTGTGCTGAAATGAAATATCTTGAAATATATCATATCATTTCCATCATACTTTTAATCAAAATGTTTTGTGTTTGATACTCTATAACACTTATCTTCTAGTCTCCACGTCAAATCCACGCTAATTTCTTAAAATTGAAATACTCATCACCATCAAAACTGCTGTTCTTTTACCGAAAAGCAATTTAAGTTACTCCAAAAAGGCTCTAATGTGAAAGAACTACTGGAAAACATTTCAAATGAGACCTCTAGCACACATCCCTCTGCATGCGGTGCAAAAAAGAAAGAGAAAACAGAGGTCAAACCAGGCACTTCTAATTAGAAAGAGCGGTCTGCAGTCAAGCAGCAACGAAATTCAAAGCAGCTGAGCTTTATAAGGCCGAGCTGGGCATGCTATTTTTAAAAATGAAAGTGACCGGTGGTGTCTTGCGTGGCATTCCTGCCGCAAATGTGCATGTATGTTTCTCTGAGGCAGGGCTGTTCGTACGGGATCAGTGAAGCTTCAATAGTGGATCCCAAAAACAGATTTTCTGCTTGCATGAAGACAGAGTTTTGGGACAGTTGGACACTCAGTGAAAAAAACACAGGTAAGAGGTATATTGAATGGTGCATTTTAATAAAGACATGTGGTCTTATTAATTACAATACTGCAATTAAACCATGTACAAATGACACAAATCAATGACAGATATTGTCCAGAAACCCTCACAGGTACTGCATTTAGCATAAAAAATATGCTCAAATCATAACATGGCAAACTGCAGCCCAACAGGCAACAACAGCTGTCAGTGTGTCAGTGTGCTGACTTGACTATGACTTGCCCCAAACTGCATGTGATTATCATAAAGTGGGCATGTCTGTAAAGGGGAGACTTGTGGGTACCCATAGAACCCATTTTCATTCACATATCTTGAGGTCAGAGGTCAAGGGACCCCTTTGAAAATGGCCATGACAGTTTTTCCTCGACAAAATTGAGCGCAAAGTTATTACAATTCGCGGGACATGACTGTCTGAACCTAATTTCATGACAATTGTTGAGATGAAACTAAACTAGAATTACCACTTCTTGGTTGTATGCCTCTGCCAACCAGTCCAGTTGCAGTTTATATCCATGTCTGTCCAAAATGTCATCACTTCCTGTTAGACATTTGTGTGAAATTGTTATAATTAGCATATGAATTCTTGAGTTATGGCCAAAAATGTGTTTTGTGAGGTCACAGTGACCTTTGACCACCAAATTTTAATCAGTTCATCCTTGTATCCAAGTGGATGTTTGTGCCAAATTTCAAAAATTGTGACTATCATGTGACTAGAGCGTTTACCGTTTACCTTTTAAGATGGCGTCTCTGTGCAGATTTATTAAGTCTGAAGAAGAGCTTGTGCTCGAAACATCCCTAACCAAGATGTGCCAATAAATTGCACTTGAAGGGAGCTACAGTATGCGGACCATCTTTTATGTTTCGAAGAGATTCCCTCAAGGCGTTCCTGAGATTTCACGAGAATAGGACGGGCAGACATACATATGGACAGACATGCCAACATATGGACTGACAAGTGGACAACCCAAAAACATAATGCCTCCATGCTGGCAACAGCCAAGGATAAAAGTGTCAACCTGATGGTGGCACTAGAGGAAAAGTCAGGGGATCGCCAAAGTCATTAGGAAACATGAATGTCTACCAAATTTCATGGTGATTCATCTAATATTTGTCCAGTTGTTCATCTCAGATCAAAGTTGTGGAATGACTAACATCACCATCCCTAGAGCCACACCATCACAGCTAAAAATAAAAGTAAACTACAAGTACATGGAAAGCTGTTCAATAACAGTAATTCAGTGGCTATCAGCATTTTGTTTTGCCAAGGTGGAACTCTCCAAATAAGAGAACGTGTGAGGATGATGTATATGTTTCACAGCTACACAAAGACTAAATCTACAGCAGCTGAAATCTCATCAAATGGGACCTGAACTAAATGTGATCAAACAGATCTGTCTGTGACATGACAACACGTGAGACGCATGCAGTAATGGGGAATTGTCATTATAATTTGTCACCCTCACCTCCCGCTCGTCTCTCTTTTGTCTCCTCCTCCTCCCCCTTCCATCCCTCCCTCCTCCCCTCTCCTCTGCTGGGGGCTGATAACAGTCGATTACAGGCCCGGATGTAAGGATAGACCGCGTTGCTATTGTGTCTCACTTCATAATGATTCTGGAGTGTGTTTGTTCCTCTGTGGTTTCAACTCAATAACAAACATTAAAAAACAAGTATGAAACGACTAAAAAGCAGGATAGGATATTGTAAGAGTTTGTTGAGTATCTTTAAAATGCACACGTGTTATTGAAAATATGTGTAGCCTACTATATATTTAACACACTTGCATTTCTACTCTTAAGGCCAAAACTCAAGCTCAACATAAGCTCAAGAATTTTTTTTTTAAATTGGCTTTTAATACCTTGTAGTGCTGTGACATTTTTCCTGTGCTCTTTATCTACCTTTTTATGATTTTATGATATTTTATGTTTTTATTCCTGTTATTTCTTGATGTTAATGTAAAGCACTTTGGGTACCTTTTGGTTATTGTAAAGGGCCATACAAATAAATGTTGATTGATTGAAAACAAACCACCGCCAAACGGCGCACGTCAAAACAGCCACCAGCACTCGTTCCACACCACTTCACTTTTACGCCACTGTACTATTTCCATCCCAGCCACCCCTGAAAAAAAAGTATTTTTCCACTCGCTCCATGCTTGCTACATCCCAGCTCCCGTGGCAGCTCTGTCGTGTGTCGATGAATGGATGAGGAGAGACTAGTTGTTGAGGTCGAGAAATATCCCGAGCTATACGACCCGCAATGGCAGAGAAGATATTGCCTGGCGAGCCATAGCTCTGGAGTTCGGCTTTTCAGGCGAGAAATCAAGTTTAAGTAGTGGATGTCCACACGAAAACATAATGACATAAAGGCATACTCGTGGCACCAACTTTGTGGTTTAGGACCCATTGAACCACAAATGCAAATATGGACATAGTCTCCGTGACGTCACCCATAGGTTTCTGAAGAGCAAAATGAAGCTCAAAGTGGGCGGCTCCGGTCGTCGCCATCTTGTCAGTGTTGGTCAGTTTAGAGTGTTATTTAGCCTCCTTCCCGATAAGCTAGTATGACATGGTTGGTACCAATGGATTCCTTAAATTTTTATAGTTTCATATGATGTCAGTATCTTCGCTCTAGCTTTAAAACTGAGCCCACTACAATCTAAAAATCACACGTTGCATTAATGCGTTAAAGAAATTAGTGGCGTTAAGACAAATTAGCGTTAACTTTATTATTATCATGTCATTAACTTTGACAGCCCTAGTTTCAATTCTTTATTCAGTTGTTCAGTGGTAATGGTGGCAGTATTGGTAGTAGAAGTATTCATGAAGGTGTAGGTGTTTTTCAGAGAGTGCTCCACCTTCAGATGGATGCCATTTTTACAGAAATGCTGGATATTTGAATTTGAACATATTTACTATCTATACAAAATAATTGGTTGCAAGTTGCAACCTAACAAAAGTGTCTATCCAAGCTAACAAAACTGCCCTCTGTCCAACTTCCCTCTTATTGCTTTGTTGTTGTGCCCTTCCCTCGGCTGGGTGAGTCTGTAAGGCCAATGTACTGAGTGAAATCCACATGTAAGGACACACACTGGCCATTAGAGCACAAGTGGCCGGCGCAGTGTAATTGAGAGAAGATATATATATATATATATAAAAAAAAAGCGAAGTCCCAGAAGAAGCCTGGAGGCTTCAGAGAGCAGAGCTGCAGAACTGGCCTCGGTGCAGAGGACAGGTCAGCTCAGTCTGACTCACTTCAGTGAGTCACACTGTAAAGCTCATATATGTTCACCAAACCTCATGAAAACCCTTTCCGCTGGTTCACGTAGAATACAGGGATTGTATTTATAAAACCTTTAACTAGAGAAGGTTTTTAAAGCTGCTGTGCCACACAGTTCACACTACAGTTTGACACATTTGAGCTTCTGAAGACCGATACTGGCTTTTGGATTGATGGTGCCTTTACTTTGGAGCAATAATTTACACTGCTGCATTTAAATATTAAACAGAACACTCAAAGTGCTGCACTGTTTCCTTCACTGAGAGTAAAGTGAAACTGTGAATGGGTATTTGCTATCTAAAAGTGGCAGTAGGCAGTATATTTTTTGGCAGCATTGGGCAAAAAATCCATAATAATCTTTCACATATTGTAATTCAAGTGTTCTGAGAGAAAACTAGACTTCTGCACTTCATCATGGCTCTGTTTTCAGGCTTTAAAAAATCTCAGGAAGATTTTGACCAATCACAGGTCATTTCAGAGAGAGAGCGTTCCTATTGGCTGTGCTCTGGCCGGTGGGCGGAGCTTGGTGTTACCTCAAGAGATCTCAACATGGCTGCCGAGTCACAAACTTTATCACTTTACAGCTTAACAGTACACTACAAGATGTTTCTGAAAACATTTTATGTGAGAAATAGGCATTACAGTAACAGAATATTGATTCATATTTGATCAGCGCTGCCTAGTTTGACCGTTTGGTCAGAGTTCGTGAGTGATTGACATCCGGCTCTCATAGACGGCAGACACCAACTCTGACTGGTTGTTTTCCTCCGGTACTCAGGATGTCCGATTGGCTGCTATTTATAGGGCTCTATCCCTGTACATCTCTTTAATTGACTGGCTAAACGGCAACATTTTTTTATCAAATAAAGCTTCTGCATTCATGTTAACTTGTGTCTTTCCTAACTGAAATGCAGTAGTACTCCACAACCCCCGTAAACGCACTTTGATGTTGAAAATCGCTGGAGTTCCCCTTCAACACACAGACATGAAATTGATATAGATTTTCTCATCTCACTCTCGGAAAGAAAGCTAATTACTGTACTTTGAAAAATGCTGAACCACTCCTAATACAACTTCTGCTCATATTATTAATAGTAATCACATTTTGTATTGTGTATTCAGACAGAATCAGATCAATGCATGTCATTAAAAAGTTCACTTCAAGTCCCCATAGTCAACCGTCAATAAATATTTAATCAGCCAAAAGTGCATTAGATGAGTCATATTGTAATAAAGATAAAATATCATTGTGCTATATGAGTCCCGTTCTATCTGATGATCCGGGTTTGTTTCAGATATTGTTGGAAAGTTCATCAGTTTGAACCCGTCTCCTATTTGTTCCAGTAAATGTGTTTGTCTGTCCACAAGAGCAAGAGCAGGATATCCTGACTTTTCCACACACACACAAATACACAACCGCCAAAAAACACAATGCACCTTTCACACTCGGGCTGACTACATAGTTTCTCCGTTATCCTGCCGGGCAGAATGACTTGTTCCGCCCCTACCACAGTCAATGCCTGCCCTTGTCTTAGAGGATACACTATCCTCTATATCCACACTCCGCACAGACCTCACAGACCGGCCATGTTACTGTCTGTCTCTGTCACCGACTATGAAAAGACCACACACTCCGTCTCACAGTCTTCGCATACAGTACACACAGGCATAACACAGACAGAATAAACGGCATCACTTGAGCCGATTGGCTAAAAATACACAACCTTCCTTTCTCTCAGAGAGATGCCCTCTCCCTCATAGAGGCAAGCCCAAAATACTCCCCTCTTCATTTCACTGGCTTTTGTTGCACTTGGTACACTGCAGTTCCTCCACTGAAAGGCCCCTAAAATTGCACATTGAAAAAATAAATAAACAAAAGCAATCTTTGGATAGAACTCCACACATCCAGCAGAAAAGTGTCCCATTCTCACCAACTGAGACACTGTAGATTTTTTCCTACTGGCCCAAATGAAGTGCTTCCATCAGGTGTGGTCACTGACAGGAGATCCTCTCAACAAAAGGAAATCCCAAATCAAAAGTGTAGCGTGCAGCAGAAACTGTTAAAGGGATAGTTCGAGGTTTTTGAAGTGCAGTTGTATGAGGTACTCATCCATAGTAGGTGCATTATTACTGAGTAGATGACGGTCGCCACACCTCCAGCTTAGAGAATCAGACAGGAGTACCGACGCCGCAGCAAAGCAATACAGTGCTGTGGATGTGGATGGCACACCAGTTCAGTTCCCAGTCAGAAAGGAGAAGGAACGGGCTGTTTGACGGCAAGATAATGCAGTGAAAATATTCTAAATATAGTGTACACTTAAATGGATATTAATTTTTTTAGGTGGGCCTTTCTTTTAGGTGGCTAAAATACATTTTTTTCTACCTTCCCCGTCCACAGCACTGTATTGCTTTGCTCCAGTGACGGTGCTCCAGTCTGTTTCTCCAAACTGGGGGCGTGCCAACCACAGGCGCAGTTTGCGTTGGTTCATTGAACCCCCTAGATATGCATCTATATTTTTTCTAATAACGCAGAATTAATAACTAATTGTAATGATGAATAATATCGACCTTGTTGTGTCTTCATATTGACAGAATGAGAAACCAACAAGACAGGAATATAGATTTGTGGTATTTTATTGACTTATAGCCTAATAGCTTCGGACACTCTCTGTCCACACACCGTTAAATATGCACGTCTGTTACGACATGTAAACAAACCACGTACCATCAGCTCTGAGCTCCAGATCAAGATGGGCGAGTAGCACTTTCTCTCTTCCAACGAATACATGTTATTTTAAACAGAAAACACAGGTTTTATACTGCGTTATTTACTGAAAATGACAATGCAGCCAACAGTAGGCTCAGTAAACTTTCATGCTCCTGGTGATCTCCCTCCAGCCAGCTAGCCGCCTCCTTATTTAGGTGTTTGTAGTGAAATGAGGAGGTATCGTATCAGATAACTCCTCATTTCAACATCACCAATCAGCCTTTCCTTGTCCATTGTGGCGCTTTCAAAGCAAGCGACAGGAATCAATAGAAAAAGGGCGTCTGACAAAAGTTCAGCTCAAACAGTTAGGCCAGTTCATTCCAATAGAAAACAATACAATCAAACTGATTTTGTCACTGACGCTTGCGTCGCATTCTGTTTGGAGGGTGTAATATGTAGGCTACATACATCCCAATACATTAGACCTCTCTGCATTGTACACATTGCATTCCTTCTAGATTTATTTTTGTGAACCCCCGACTTAAAGTTCACACTGCGCCTGTGGTGCCGACCGTCATCTACTGTCAGTAATACACCTACTATGGATGAGTACCTCATACAACCCCACTTCAGAACTATCCCTTTAACAGTTTGTATTGCACGCTACACTTTTGATTTGGGATTTCCTTTGTTGAGAGGATCTCCTGTCAGTGACCGCACCTGATGGAAGCGCTTCATTTTAGGCCAGTAGGGAAAATCTACGGTGTCTCAGTTGATGAGAATGGGAGACTTTTCTGCTGGATGTGTAGCCTATGTGGAGTTGTGGATCCCCTGACAGAGTGCCACGGACCCCTGGGGATCCACTTTGACAGTCACTGATTTACAGAGTGCTGAGGTCATAAGACTACCGTTGCAGTGGGTTTTTGACAGGCTGGTCATTTTGAGAGCCAGCTAGCACTATATCTAGACTCTATGGAATCAGATCAGTCTCAATATTAATGAATGCACACAGAAGGATTCACAAATTTGCGATTTATGTATAAATGACTCTCTCCACAAAAATATTTTTCAATGCACACAGAAATAGTTATCATTGTATATAAACGTAAAAAAAAAAAAAACACATATAAAAAAAAATAAGATATATATTTCTGATGCACACACAAATATTTTTTATTTTAAATAAATGTAATAGAAATTCACAAATATATGTGTTTGCAATTTTCATTATTTGGATGTTGTTAGATTTATATACAAACTGTTGAATCTGCATTTACAAACTGCTTGTCATGTGTGAACTTCACTGCATTTGTGTGCTGTTTTTTTTTTTTGAGACTCCCCTGGCGTGCACGTCCACAAATGCATTTTTTTTTCAGCAGGCAAATATTTGTAGCCATTTATCAGCCAATCACATGATTGTGTCCCCACAGGGGTATGATTTACGTCATGCACAGAGTGAACACCATACCAATGCGGAAAGTAGCTAGCTTTCGTAAAATGGTCCAAACAATCAAACGTGGGCAGAAACATCTGCAAAGATCCCCAAAAGAAACCAAAAAAAGAGATACAGCAACTGGATTGAAGGTTTCATCCACGATGTTGAAGGAGAGACCACCGGCACTCACACACAATGAAGTGAGCAATTAAATATGTATATTTATATCCCATTTATTTAAAATAAGAAATGTGTGTGCATCAGAAATATATTTGTGGATTTTTTTTTTTTTTTTACATTGACAACTATTTTTGTGTGGATTAAAAAATATTTTTCGTGGATAGATTCATTATATATAAATCACAAAATACATTTGTGAATCCTTCTGTGTGCGTTCATTAATATTGACACTGCACTGACTCCGTACAACTCGGTCAATGTTTAAATGAAGTGAACAAAAAATTATAGTGGGAATCAGTGCTAACATTAGCAATCTGGGCTAATGTTAGCTTCCGCGTTCCAAGTGGACAACAGAGTTGAACATGTTATGTATAGTATGAATGGTCGTCTGTACCGTTAGTAGCTCACCACAGAGGTTGACAGCAACGTCAGCTCTCAGTTGTCAGTCAACTGATGCCTTGCATAGAAAACACACCTACTCAGAAGCTCAAGGTTTGCACAAATATATAAAAAAATTGTCATATCCTATTTTGAAAAATGTAAATATAGCTGTATCATTGTATTTCCTTTAGAAAAAAACTTTGAATTTGATGGTATGGTGTGGTTGTATAGACATTAAGCCACAAAGAACAGAACTCACTTCTGTAATGTGTTGGTGACACAACAATAACAATTCACTAAGAGTTGTTCCGCTTAAGAGATGCCTGAAATGTCAAAGTAAAGTAACTCAGAAGACTTCTCTTGCGTGTTTACAGGATAATACCTGCTGTATGCTTCTTTACAGTGTGAGAAACAGAGAGACAAAGAAAGGACAAGGTCGTAAAAACCTCAAAATGTGTGTGTTGATGCATTTCAAATACCTGTCTCAGCAAAATTCAAGTTTGCTTGTGCATTCAAAAACATATGCATGCTTTGGATAAACTATGTGTGTGTGTGTGTGTGTGTGTGTGTGTGTGTGTGTGAGCCTCTCCTTACCTGGGCCATGGTGTTCAGCAGGAGTTCGGCTGGCTCCTGGTCCTCAGCATGGCTTGTGAAACCTCAGGTTGGTTCTCGGTGGATGATGTCTGTGTTTTGATGATGATGAGGGGGGAGTTCACTTCACACACACACACTGGTGTCGCTGGTGTGTTGCAAAGCCACACGCTCACACACACATCAACACCACCTCCTCCTCCTCCTCCTCCTCCTCTTCTTCTGTGACAGCGACGTCCTCTGAAACGCTCACTCTTGGAAATACAGTACTCTTTCTTTCTCCTCACTCTTCCTCACCACAACCTGCATGCAATCCCCCTCTTTTTTTTCCCCCTTTCAACTGACACAGAAGAAGGGAATATGTCAAGAGGAGCTTATATCCTTTTTTATTTCTGTCCTCCACGCTCCTCGTCTTTGCCTGCTTCAGTTGGTTGTAATCTGGGCTCACACCACACACACTGCCTCTCCTTTTCCTCCTCCTCTGGCTTGCTCTGCTCTCTCTCTCTCTCTCTCTCTCTCTCTCTCTCTCAGCTGCTCCCCTCCTCCTCCTTCCTCTAAAACCCTCCTGCTTTTTCCCTCCCTCACTGTACACAGCATTAGTGAGAGACAGAGGGAAGAGGAGGGGTGGAGGGATCAGAGGGATAGAGTGTGTGTGTGTGTGTGTGTGTGTGTGTGTGTGTGTGTGTGAACCATATGACCTGATAGTGTAGTAGGATTCCCCCAGCAGCTGTCGAGCTCATTCCTTCATAGCGCTTCACTATGAGCTTCATGCACTTCCACTGATGACCAGTGTTGTTGGTAAACTGACAGTGGAGCAGGGATACTTAGTCGCTACTGTAGGTTTAACATATCGTATCCATCCGTGGTCTAAAGGCTGTTCAACATTTACCCACCCTGATGAGGTCAGATGTTTGAGTTAGTTAGAAAATGTCCACAGTTAGTCGCGATTGATAACAACTGCATATTTTTTATCTGTTCAAAATGTACCTTAAAGGTAGTGTTTGTAACTTCTTACACTCTTATAAACCATTGCGGGTCGGTGTCCCATGCGCGCTCGCGTGTGGCTACGCTGTTCCAACACAAACTACACGGAAGCACCAAAATTGCAAGGTTATATCTAGTGAAGCCCGTCTTGCAAAACAGTGTAAATTCTTCCTGCTTCAGCCTCCCGACCACGGCCCAGAAGAAGACACAGGGGAGACCGTATAGCTTTGGTCTCCAGGGCCGGAGTCGATGCTGTACTCTGCTCCACTGCCTGCCTGCCTTCACTCACGCACCACGCTCGTTCTCAACCTCGCTCTCTCGCTCCACCTCTACACGTGCATGCACGCAACACTACACACTGCAGAAGAGTTAGTTTAGCTCGGAGACTATCTAGTGCATGTACAGTGGACGTTTGTGCAGAAATAAATGCTGCAGCTCCTCCAGACCAGAGCAGAGGTTTCCCGTGTCGTTTCCTGCTGCTGAGTGAAGGGGACGGGGGCTCCGGGGGCATGTAACGTTATCGCCTCCGACCAAAACTCTCGCTGTTCCTTCTGACCACGGTTGGGAGGCTGTAGCAGGAAAGCACAGTATAACATCGATTCATGGAGAGACCGTCATCTGGTCATCTAACATTACTGCCAAGCAGGTGTGTAGCTTTACAACAGGTTGTAATAAACTAGAATTGTCCTTTAAGAGACTGTTTTGGATTGAGTTTTGGTACAGTTAAATTTGACTGTTCAGCTCCAGAATATTCCCAGGAATTGTGCCCTCGCCCAGGGTGGGAAAATCTTTTAAACAGCAATCACACCGTGGAACAACTTAGCTCTAAAATCAAGAATACACTACTAATGCTAATAGCCTACTGCTGCTATACAAATGAATCATAGTCATGCAACCTTGTGTGAAATCTCATCAAAAGGTTCTATTACAGAATTCAGTTCATTTTATTTATCTGAATACTAATGAAGTGTTGATCAGTTGTATAATAACTATGTAATCAGACTATAGTACGTCAAGGTAGCTGCATTGGATGAAAAAGCAACTGACAGAAATCACAGAATATTAATGCATTTGAAACATTCTGTTATTTAAAGAAAAAAGAAGAAGAAAAACTCACTATCACTACAGGAGGTAACACAATATGGATAGAGCCTATGACCCACTGATGAAAGTATTGCAATATTTATATATTCTGTGGTGACATTCCCGGAAAAATGCTGTTGTATACACAGAAAAAGTGGAACTATGCACATAATTCTGCAAATTTGTAGCTCATGTACGTAGAAATATATTTTTCTGTTCTATTTCTATGTTCATGTATCAACAAAAAGACTCCAGATTGCTAAACTCTGAGCACAAATCCATTGTTTTCACTCAAATGGAAATTCTACATCAACCAGGACTGAAATTTGAAGGATTGCCACTTTAATAGAAACACACACATGTGAAACGCAGTAACACAGAGTCATTCTATCCTTGAGGAATGAGGAAAAGGACATCCTGTGGTGCTTCCCCTGAGCTGTATAGCTGGAAACTCCCACCCCACAACAACAGGAATGGGCAGGCTGGCCCGCCACATCGGCTTCACAAATCACTCTTATTATTCCTGTTTGCACAGAAGCTTAGTGTTCATGGGCACATGGTCTGGAAAATAAACATCCACCAGACTAATTTATGGCTTTCCTACTGATTATTTATTCTGCTAATTATTGCTACTGAACATTGTAGCCCTGAACACGCAACCTTTACCTTTGGTATTACTCAGTTTAATTGGGGAGTATTGAAACAACCTGTGAGTTTACCAGTGAATTGTTATGTGGAGCACAGTGTTATCAGTTTAACTCAGCTACAGCTGTATATTGTAAATGAGGTCTCTATGTATTTCCGAGTCAAAATAAAGGTTGAATGAATGAGTCTCAGAAGCTTGAGATATATGTACAAATAATTGCTCAGGACAGGAACTATGGAAGGTCGATGCCACCATCTAGTGTACAATACAGGTACATGGACTTGAATGCACATAGACTCCATAGATGAATCTACAGTAAACAAAGTGATCATCACATCATCATGGACTTCAGGAGGAGAGCCCCCCATCTGCAGCCTCTCATCATCCAGGACACAAAGGTGGAGCGGGCTGACAGTTTGAAGTTCCTCGGCCTTCACCTGACTGACAACCTGAGCTGGGCCAAAAACACTACTGAAACAGTGAAGAAAGCTCAGCGGCGGCTGCACTTAAATTAGGCTTCTGAAGAAGGCTGGACTCGGACGTCAGCCCCTCACCCTGGCCTACCGAGGACTGGTGGAAAGCATCCTCACCAGCAGCATCACGGTGTGGTTTGGGAACGCTACCCAGGCTGAGAGGAAATCGCTGCAGCGAGTCATAAAAACTGGATCATTGGCTCTAACCTCCCCTCCATGGACACGATATACACCCAGCGCTGTAGGAGGAGGACACAGAGCATCCTGAGGGACAGACACCACCCAGCTCACTCTCTGTTCAGGTGGAGGGAATCAGGATACAACCTGAGGCACAACAGACGAGAGAGCATCTGCACTCACAGAGCACCTCTGTTTTCACAACAGCTTCTTCCCAGCTACAATAATACTGGTGGCAAAGGACATTAAAGAGGGACCACACCTCACCTCCATACCATTATTGACACACAGTACACCTGAACTGAATGGACTGTAATGCTGTGCAATATGCTGCCTTCCACTAGTGTGTAATTGTCTGAAATATATATATATTTTTTTATTTAAACATTTTTTTAAAATTTTTTTATGAGAGCTACAAGTTCCTTTAACATGGTCCTGGAGCATATATACTGTGTATGTATCGTTCCTATGCAGAGGGTAGTTTAGTTTATTTATTGACTACACTGAGGGCGTTTTATATTTAATAATTTATTTATTTATTTATTGTGTTGAGTTGAATGTGCTACTTATTTTGTACTGTAATTACCTCGTGCCTTTTCTACCTTTTTTCTTTTCTTAAAGCTGACTCGGTGCAAATGGCAAATAAAACTCTTGAATCTTGAATAAACTTCTGACATTTGGAGCCATGGGTCTGAAAAAATCATGCATTTTACTACTCAGTTTTAAATTATGATGTGAAACATATTTTTTGATTATTTAAATGTATAGTGTTGGCTCACCTGCTGATCCTCTGATGATGAGGATTTGGTCCTCACACAGAGAAGTAATGCTGGAGTTTGGACAGCAGGTGGCGGTAGAGTTATAGCTACAATTAATGGCAACCGAAGAAGAAGAAGAAGAAGAAGAAGAAGAAGTAGCTGGAGCCTCCTAATGCTATTGTTTTTAGCATTATGACATGTCAACTCAACCCTGTAGGTGGCTGTAGAGCTTGTAATGCTTGGCAAACTGGGCCACACCTTAATAAACTACAAATAGCAGCCCACACTGGTGTTTTCCAGTTAGCTTAGCACTTTGTTTTTCTCTGTTTATATGAACTAGCAGCTCAGCCTTACAACAGAGAAAGCTAACTGTGTTTACTCAACAGTGGCCGACAGAAAGAGTGACACTTCCAGCAGGGTAAGCACAACTATATGTACCTATTAATGTTGACAGAAGATAGAAACAGCTCAGTGTTCGTTCAGGTTTTTGTGACGTAGTCAATTTATCTCCCACATGGAGCTACAGATAAACAGCTAATTACACCAAACTAGCTACAAGCTCCACTGCACTTTATCCTGTCGTTTCCTTGGACTTCTTTAGGACTTTAGAGTCACATCTAACGTGTAAAACCATATGAATCTAAACATGTAGCCTGTTGAAAAGCTGATTCAACCAAAGTAAAGCATGTTATGTATTATTTTGTAGCATTTTCTATGACACAAGTCTTTTAGTCAGCCTGAAAACATTGTTAATTTACCACTAGTTCATGTTACAGTAGGTTTTGTTGTTGACTTATTTAGACTGGGATTGAATACTGTGTAACATGGTTTGACTCTGACTAGCATTGTTTGCAATATTCATGATAAAGACAATAAAATGCATTCACCAGGAGAACCTGCTGCTATCACTCCCAAATACTACTGGACAGGTTTATATATAGAGAGATTGTATACACCTGTTACACACCTGTGTTTCATGTTCTGCATAAAACACTGGACACTATATATGAACCTGTGCAGTGTATTTGGGAGTGAAAGCAGGTTTTAGACCATTTTAGACACAAAGAATCACCAAACTGCTTCTCATTTTAGACTTTGCATGCTAAAGCTCTACAACCTCTATGGGTGGGGAAAAAAATCAATTCACTTATTTTTCTCGATTTTGTTTTTACGATTTTTAAATTTATTATTTAAAGGGACTGTTTGTAAGAATCAGAAATGCTTGTTAACAGCGACACCTGTGGCCGTTAAGTCAACGAAAGTCAGCGTCGGGCTCACACTTGTGCTCGCTCTAAATAGACATGAACGAGCATCGCTCAAAACAGTGAGGCGACACACGTCAGCTAAAACCACAATATCACTCTATATTTCAGCTGCTTGGCAGTAATGTTAGCTGACCAGACAAAGTTGATGATGTCTAATGATTTAGACCTGATCCTAGTGTTGGCTTTTCCTGCTTCAGCTTCCCGACCGCGGCCGGAGGGAGACACCGGCACCCGGTCGGAGACGATAACGTTTCTCTCTGCGGAGTCCCGTCACTTCACAAGACACGGGAAACCTCTGCTGGTCTGGAGGAGCTGCAGCATTTATTTCTGCACAAACGTCCACTGTACATTCACTAGATATTCTCAGAGCTACGAAGTCTTCTGCAGTGTGTAGTGTGCGCGCATGCACTTGAGGTGAAGCGAGCTGAGTGAAGGCAAGCAGGCAGGCAGAGGAGCAGACTCTAGCCCTGGAGACCAAAGCTACGGTCTCCCCCGCGTCCTCCGACCGCGGCCAACACTGTTTTGCAAGACGGGCTTCACTAGATATAACTTTGCGGTTTTGGTGCTTCCGTGTAGTTTGTGTTGGAGTCTTGTCTGAACAGCGTAGCCACACGCAAGCATGCATGGGACGCCGACCCGGGTGATTTATACGTGTAAAAAGTTACAAACACTCCCTTTAATGCCAGAATCTATATATTTGCTCCATTTGAGTGTATGCGGAGGCAGAAGGAAGTCACCACTTTTATTGTTGTAGTCTGAGTAACGTGACGTCATATCCATTCCGTATCCGTCAACCAAAACAAACCGCAGCGAGCCGAAACGAGAAAGAAGTAGAAAACAGCGGATGGTCCGCGTGGATTCGACCTGCATCTTCGTATATTAATTCCAGAGTGGAACGCTAGCGACAGACTTGGCAAAGTTATCGGAAATATACACGTGTGACTACGTCTGGTTTTTCAAAATAAGGTGTTAACAAAGAGAACTGTATATACAAAATACATATATGGAAATAAGATTGATTGGATTATATTCACCAGAAGTATAAAACATTACATGTCCCATATAAAAAATACCCCTAATTGAGGGGAAATGTCTTTTATTCTTTGATTTTTGGGTTACTGGAAAAATTTGTACTAAATGATGCCTGACAATGACTGATATATTTGACTTCAGGACATCTCTGACTACATACATACATGCTGAAATTCAAACATTTTTAGTGTATTAATTTAGATATTTTCAAAATAAAAGTCCATAGAAGTTTATGATTAAACTTTTTCCCATGGTCTAGTGTTAAAAAAGTAAAAAAAAATTGCAATAAATTGTGCTATTGAATCGCAATACTTGTAGAATCGCAATACTTAAAAATCGCAATACATATCGAATCTACACCCAAGTATTGTGATAGTATCGAATCGGGAGATAGGTGTATCGTCCCAGCCCTAACAACCACCAAACTGTTGTCCTTCTGTGTTTGCAGACATGGCCAGAGCAAGGTGGGATCTGAGGACACAGAGAAAGTTCAGGTGGAGCGATAAGGAGTGACAAGGAGGCTCGAGGGCTCATGTCTACATCACAAACACTCCCACCCCTCGACTCTGGCTGTAGAGAACACCTCAGCATGGTGAAAACAGTGAAGATGGAGCTGCTGAGAGCACTCGTCAGTGAGCGTTTGTCTGCAGCTGCCGAGGAGATCTTCAAGCTTGTAGAAAGGACTATTATAGAATATGAAAAGGAAATGTCCTGTTCAAAGTGGGTGGTGGACAGCCACCGCAGACTGCTGGATGTTGCCAAGCCCCGCTGTGAAGGTCAGTTTATCAGAGGTTTGCTTTCTGTAAAGGAAATCATGACATGGATCAATGTCGGAGGGTTGAAGTTATCCATGATAGAGGCCATTATCATTTTTAGCAGCAGGACACTTGGTGTCTGCAAACAGTATTGTATTCACAAACTAACTTTGGATTAGAGAAGTCTATTTTCCAGTCTATGCTTTTGCACTGGAATGCATCGTTCTGTCAGACAGTCTTACTGCATTTTCACAGAGATTTTTGAAAAGAAGAAATAATTAACACAATAAATGCTTTTGGGTGTCAGCGAGTGTCGAACACAGTCTTACAGCAGTTCGTGAAATAGTCATGAAATTTAATGTATTCAATTTGTGTACATAGACACGGATTTCGCTCAGCACGACTTTCAACACAGTGTTATTTTCAAGCTTTTTTCTACGAATGTCCATTTTCAAAAGGGTCCCTTGACCTCTGACCTCAATATATGTGAATGAAAATGGGTTCTATGGGTACCCACGAGTCTCCCCTTTACAGACATGCCCACTTTATGATAATCACATGCAGTTTGGGGCAAGTCATAGTCAAGTCAGTACACTGACACACTGACAGCTGTTGTTGCCTGTTGGGCTGCAGTTATGTTATGATTTCAGCATATTTTTTATACTAAATGCAGTACCTGTGAGGGTTTCTGGACAATATTTGTCATTGTTTTATGTTGATAATTGATTTCCAATAATAAATATATACATATATTTGCATAAAGCAAGTATATTTGTCCACTCCCATGTTAATAAGAGTATTAAACAGTTGAAAAATCTCTCTTTAAGATACATTTAGAACAAAAAATGTGCGATTCATTTACGATTAATCACGATTAACAATACACAATTATGCGATTAATTGTGACAGCCCTATAAATAACAAAAAAGAATGGTCAAAAGAAGCATAGACCGCCTGCCTGTGAAATAAATATTGTTTTCTACTTTGCTTCAGACTCTCTCCAAATGTCCGTCACAGATGTGAAGTTGCAGTGTGGCCTGCAGCAGCCTGCTGCCAGTGTGAACGTCAGTGTGCGCTGGGAGGAGCCACAAAACGCCACGTCAGAGTCCTACATGAACAACACTCATCCAGGCTCCTCTCCTGCCAGTGAAAATGATCCAGAGATACTGATTGATATTGATGATGATGACGATTTTGACGATGACGATGAGGACGATAATGATGTGAAGCAGGAGTGTGACCTGAACATGCCTTTGAAAATCCTCAAAGTGAACAAACCGTTCAAATGTCCCGTCTGCCTGAGCGGCTTTTCTTCCAAAAAGACGATGGTACGACACATCAAAAAGCACCCGGAGGACAATTCGTCACGTTACCAGTGCCAGTTCTGCGAGCGCTGCTTTTGCCACAAGTCTGAATTCATCATTCACACCAGGACACACAAAGGCGCCAAACAATACAAGTGCCAAGACTGTGAGCAAAGCTTTGACGAGAGGGATGGTCTGCTTATTCACAGACAGAAACACAATGTGGAGAAACCATATTGCGGTTTTGTTGAAAAGGTGGAGGCGGAAACTCCCCTCAGATCAGTAACACCTGCTACTAAGATTGAAGAAGAGCTGGACTGCAGACAGGACGAGTCTGACATTAAGACATTTCCACTCACTATCGCTCCCTATGATAAAAGTGAGTTTGATCAGGAGTCTCTGCAGCCCCTGTGTCTTTACCAAATCCAGACTGTTGCTGATATAGATAAAGACTCTTCAGCCGCAGTTACAGTTGATCACATAAAAACTGAGCCAGCTGGAGCTGATGTTGGAGTATCAGAGAGTACCACAGCTGATCAGTTGCTCCTTTCAGTGAACCCAAGTGAGCAGGGTAATGGCGAGACGGAGCCCAGACATCTCAATATACAAAATATCCTGCCGCGAAGACCTTCAGGAAAATCCACCGAGCTCATCGTTCAGTTCGAAGCAGGGACGGCACAGAAACCCTACAAGTGTCCTTGTTGCACCAAATGTTTCTCCTTGACTAAGACTTTAGCGAGACACATACGGATCCACACGGAGGACAAACCGTATCAGTGTCAGTTTTGCGGGAGGAACTTCTGTCAGAAGTCAGACCTGGTCAATCATACGAGGATACACACAGGAGAGAGACCATACCAGTGCCAAGTGTGTCACAAATCATTCGCACAGAAAGGCAACCTGGTTGTTCACACGAGGAAACATACGGGAGATAAACCGTATCGGCAAAGAGTATAGAAGCAAAGAGATGAAACTCAGCCGCTAGATGGTGCTACGGAAGCGCTGCCGCCATTTTGGACTGAAAACACCAATGAGTCTGTTGCCATGGATGTATATAGAGACGTCTGTAAATCAGGATAATTTTTTGGGAGGTAAACTTCCCAGTACGAACACTTAAATATCCCTCATTTAAACCATTATGTCCTAAAAGTTGTAAAATGAACTAACAGCTGAATCCAGAGTTATTTTCCTCGGCATAATGAACGTGCATCAGATCCACGGGACTGCACCGCCCTGCACACTCATGTGACGTATCCGGTTCTGCCAGCTTCCTGCTAGCTGTATGCAGCTGTAATAATGGATTTATTGGCTGTAATTCATCACTTTTATTATCTTCTAATACACCCATGGGCTGTATGCTGTAAGCTTGTACCGTGGTGGGCGTATTAACATCTCTGTTCCCAAACAACCAGCTATCGGCCAGTAGCTAGTAGTGCTAGTAGCATGACAACAGAATTTAAGAATTTAATGGAGTTGTATGCTATTTTGGATCCTTGTTATAAAAAAAGTTTGAGTTTGCGCTCAAAATCTGTGTGCTGGATTTTTCTAACCTCCATTTATGTCCACTGCTCACTTTATGCTCCTCTGGGAAGCTGTCGGGCAAAAAAGTTTAATAAATGAATTGGTTATAGTTATAATAATATACATATTTGTATTGTTCAACACAGGCCATTTTGGTAGAGACAATAGAATAGAAAATTATGTTGCGTTGCTCTTTGTAGGCGAACGTTTTACTGGCGTCCCGTAGTCGCTTTCAGTCCAAAATGGCGGAGGTGTAGCTTTGCTGCTGGGCGCTGACGTTGCAATGGAACGACTTGAATTGACTTTCACTTCTTATCAATATACGTTCTTTGATATCAGTGTCAAGAGTGCAGCTGTAGCTTTAGTCAGAGGTCATCTTCTTTCGACTGTCACATGCAGAGCCACAGACAGCTTTGTCCTAAGACTGGGTATCAAACCTCAGTACTTTGTTTGGTACTGAGTCAAATGTGTCTGTAGAAAGTCAAATACTGAAAGCTGGAATCAAATGTCTGGTCAGACTCATAATCTTGATTACTTATTCTTTTATTACACAGTCTCAGCCATCTACGCCCCCCCCCCCCCTCCTGTTCCTGGATAATGTCTGTTTAGATGCCTTTAATGCCTTTTAATTCATTCAATTGCAGGGTGTCACCATGAGATGGCGCTTCCTTCACAAAAACACATTCACACACAAACCAACACACAGTACACTATAGAGTCATGTTTCTTTTTTCAGGCCATGGTTTGTAGAGTATTTTTCCCAGAGTTATGGCCTTTACACACCGGGGGGGGCGTGATAGATAAATCACACGGAAATGAGAAATACTTGCCTGTGATTATTATATGCCTAGGGCTTTTATTGTGAAAGATAAGAACAAAATGAGTAGATCTGGTCTGCGCTGCCTTTGTCAAGTTTGAAAGGAGTAATAAATAAATTTGCTGTCTTGGTTCAGACCAGAGCCTCCGTGTTGTTTTTTCATAAATATTTCACGGTGCAAACGGTCAGAAAAATCTACCTTGTTACGGGATACTTTTTCGCCGCTTAATATTCGCATTCTGTGTGAAAGTATTCATGACAACAAAAACAGATAGAAAAAAAATACATAGCATGAAAATAACGCCCCCAGTGTGTGAAGGCCTTTACAGTGCTGCTACTTCAATAATGTTTGCCATCCGTCTAGTTGTCAGTACTTATTAATCACATATTTTTACCAGCATAAACCCTGATTTTACCCTCATATTTCACTCTTAATGACTTTAAAGTTCAAGAACTAGAAGTACCAACTCGCTGTTGTACGCCTCCGCCAACCGGTCAACTTGCAGTTTACATCCATGTGTGTCCAAAATGACATCACTTCAGCCTTTTTTATCCAAGTAGACATTTGTGTAAAACTGTCATAATTAACATATGAATTCTTGAGTTATGGCCAAAAATGATGCTGTTGACCTTGACCTTTGACCTCCAAATTCTAATCAGTTCATCCTTGAGTCCAGGTGGACGTTTGTGCCAAATTTGAAGAAATTCGCTCCAGGCGTTTCCTGGGATATCGCGTTCACAAGTACGTACGGATGTACAGACGGACGGACAGACGTACTGACAGACTGGCGAGGAGGCATAAAAAGAACACTGTCTCCGACTCCTCTACGGAGGAGTGTTTAAAACCAAGTCAACTGTTCCTGGCAATCATTACTGCAGCCTCTGTGTCAATTGAGAATGATGTCGGCGGGAAAAATACGTCAGGGCGAAACAAATAACCTCCCCTCCCAACAAGAAATTAGTCATACTGTCAGACTGAATGAATGAAGTGAAATTGAATGGCGATTCGCTCTGGTTATCAGGGTACTCTGTGGTGAGATTGTTTTGTCACTGATGTGTTTCCAAGAGATCAAGATCAAATTTTTTTTTTACCAGTTTTAGAAAGTATTTTATTTCGGTAAAATTCTTGTGCTGCTACTTATGTTTTGAGAACTTTGGCTTCTTTTACTAAGTTAAAAAGGAGAAATCTCTGTATTATAACGGCACTATATTTCTAACCAAACCAGCCCTATTTGACATTGTGGG
The DNA here is from genome assembly GCA_916701655.1 of Sebastiscus albofasciatus. NCBI lineage: Eukaryota > Metazoa > Chordata > Actinopteri > Perciformes > Sebastidae > Sebastiscus > Sebastiscus albofasciatus. Next base: position 2,826 of record CAKAOI010040022.1, on the reverse strand, counting down.
TGCTATTACTTATAAAAGTATGGTTAAGGAGATTTTACCGCTGTCACTTTCTTCATACTGTCCTTAATGTCATGTCAATATGTTCTAGCAGGGCTCACTCTGTGATTACTGACTAGTGAAATCCAATAAATAAATAGCAGCTGTCGGTAGGAGGGGCTGAAAAATGAACTTTCCTCTGAATCCTAGGGTGGGAAATGAGATTTCAGATGAAATCAATGCGGAAAATTTGGTTTGCACTTTCTGTTCGACCTTGAGATAACCTTTCTGTACAATCATTTGCTTGTATAGGAAAAGTGTGGGGAATGGAATTATTGCTATTTGTGCAGGCTGTATTTTTATTTTTTACCGTTCCCATGGCGTCTTAGGAATCTATATTGTTTTAAAAGATTTGTATTTATTATAAGGTGGTACAATTGTCTGGCTGTGTGTTTTTATAATAATTTTATTGTGAGAAATGTGTTTTTACATAAAATGTAAAAATTACAGAGTAAAACCAAGCGTCTGTCTCGTAGTGTTAGTTCAGTCTGTGTATGTATGTTGGTGACATTTTAAAAAAAATTTAAATCAAAGTCAACGATGCTTGATGTTTTGGTTTATTCACGAGGTCAAAAGGATACTCACACACACACACACACACACACACACACACACACATAAAGAAACAAAATAAAACAACAAGCATCTGCATCATTTAATGTGATTGTTTTCTTGTAGGTGAATTTTATGCTTTGTACAAATGTACAGTATCTTGTTTAAAACGATCGCAATCACAATATTGGTCAGACAAAAGAACGCAAATTGTTCAGCCGTACAACTAATAATGTGAACAGGGTTAACGCAGACTGACTGAATGGTAGGGACTCCCTAAAAACTTGTACGTATTTTCCAGTGTAACATTATGATGGTCAATTTGAGAATTTATCAGCAGTCATGAAAACTTGTTTTTAAAATCCGCAGGAAAGTTTAGTCGTAAACCATGCAGCAGTACAAGGAACAAACACCTAACACCCCCTTCACAGTTTGCATTCAAATGTGTCTCGTATCCAGATTGTATCTAGATGTGATTTAACCTGACATACATTTACCTGGGATTAATGTGCATCTCCGGGATGGGACAAGTCCCACCCACTTTTAAACCCACTTTTAAAATCCTTATTTTAGTTTGTACCAGGCTGTAAACGTGTTTCTTTTATGCTGTAAAGTTGAGAATTTGAACATGGGACATTATGGGGATTGACTCACTTTTGGAGCCAGACCTCAAGAGGCCATTTGAAGAACTGCAGTTTTTGGGCACTTCTGCGTTGCCTTCATTTCTCAGCACCGGAGGTTTTTTACTGTGCCGAAAATCAGTGCATCGTCTATCAGAGCACCGTGTCGGTGCTTCATTATCAAATCCCTGCCACTTTCTTCAGAATGCCCAAATCCATGTTATCACTGCTACCTTGCATCAGGCTGATTCTCACATAGCATGTACACACACATACTGTACACCTGAGCACGCCAGGAAACAAACACTAATGTAAAGCTCAACTATACAGCTGTATCAATAGTTGTAACCTCACAAAACTGAAGTTAAGATATTGTAAAATATCAGTAACAGAGTTCATTTTTTCCCCTCACAAAGCACCGTCAAATAAAGTCATGAATAGGCAGTAATATTATAGCTGCTAACTTTGGTGTTTACAAGACTCATGTTAATGATTTCACTTTGAATTGATTGATTTATTAGCATGAAAGATGCTAAATATGGCTCTCAACATGGCTCTCAACATGGTGACGGCTGAGCGGTTGAGAGAGGAGATGTAACTTAAACTTCAAAGAACTGCGAGTGTCTGTTTCAAACATAGACTGTAAAGATCTTTATATACAGAGGACACAAAAAAGGGAATGAAGACAGATAAATGCTGCTAATCATTTTTATTTTTATTTAGTTTGCATTAACTTTATTACAGGTAATTTGGACATGAGGGACAGAATACTGTCACAGGAACAGAAATCTATAGCTGATGGTGGTCGCCGGTTCTAGTAGTTTTTGATGAACTACAGATAACTGGAAAAAAAACGTATTTGTTTTGTTGAATGATAACGTTGGATCGGAAGAGATGGGAAGTTCTGTTGTTAGCAACGGTAAAGCAGGTTGATCCTCTTGATGTCCCAGTAGGACAAGCCCTTCATCTGGCCGATCTCCACGTTAGGGTCGGGGATGGGGGTGATGGAGTCCTTCCCGTACTGGATGGAGAAGGCTGTTCTTCCATAGTGCATGATGGAGGAGTAGTCGTAGGGAGTGTTCAGGTTGTTGTTATTCTGCTTGTAGAAGTTGTAGACCATCTGTGGGTAGATGTTCCCCCAGTTGATCTTGACGTAGGCGTCGCGGTCGCTCCTGGTCTGCTCGTGCTGGAAGCCCAGAGCGTGGTTGATCTCGTGCTGGATGATGTCGTGGTATAGGCAGCCCCGCCTTCTGAGAGAGAGGACCTGTTTGCCTCCTGTTCTGCCCAGATGGGAGTAACATCCGGCTCTGTTCTCGATGCTGATGTGGTCGTACTCGTTCTGGCGGGGGACGAAGCGGAGGCAGGTGTTGCTGTGGAAGGCCTTCATGGCGTCTTCAATCTTCTGCCTCTCCGAGCAGGTGAACTCACTGCTCATGGTGAAGGGAATCGTCACCAGGCCGTCAGAGGCTTTCCTCCACAGGCAGCTCTGGTACCAGCACCTCATTGCATTTCTGGTTCTGGGAACCACCATGTCTCCTTCCAACAGGATCTCATCGGTGGCGTTGTTGGAGGTCAGAATCATGGTGCTGATGTCGACGGTGTCATCTTGGTCCTCTTG
>CAKAOI010040019.1:0-12277 GCA_916701655.1 Sebastiscus albofasciatus | reverse complement strand
ACAAAAGAATTTACGGAAGGTTTTAGAGTAGGAGATTGACAAGCCACCAGCATGTCAAATACTTTTTCTGCCAGCCTTATTTCATTCGGGAGTCATAACTGAGTTCGCCGGTGAATTGAGGAAGACAGCAACAGACAAAAATATGCTTTATGAGTATTTTTTAGCTAAATGCCAAGTATGAATTTGCATGAAAACATTCTACCTTGAGCAACTGTGATGTGTGGATGTGTGTGTGGATTGTGTGTGTCTGTTTGAACATACATGTTATGGTCATTTCTGTTGTGAATCAGTTTGGATGTGTAGTGAGAAATGTTAATATGTCAGTAAGATAAATATTTTACATTATATGTGTATCCTTTTACCTCACAAGACCACAGCAATGTTTTTACACAAAGTGCTCAGTGTAGCAGTATTGTACTGTACTAGACGAGGACTTAAATAAACCTCTAGATGGCAGCAACCTGACTGGATGATGCCTTTTCTGTGATTTACACATCGCCACTCAAACCTGAAGCTGTGTGAAATATTTGGGGTGTGGGCTGTATTTTCCATACAGCTGAAAGCCCTTATAGAAGTTAAGTTTAACATTTGTGATTGTGACATTGCTAAAGGGTTCAGTAGACAGAAGAATAGTAAAGTTAGAGTAGCAATTCTAACTTTTAGCAATTTATGACATTTTTGCTGAGCAATGCCGATCAAATTTATAATAAACTTTATTTCTATAGAAGCTACAAGAAATGCAGCTCAAAGTGCTTAACTATAAAGACATTACATGCACTGTCATATATTGCATTCAAATCCCATGCATGCACTTTTTACAGTATATGTGGGATTGAACATCATAAATCAACATATTTTGGCTGTCGACACCTGCAGCTTGATTTCTTTCAACACTAATATGGTTGTTGTGCAGATACATTTCATAGTACATCACCTTTTGTGTTAAAATTTTCAGAATGATAGTCTAGGTGTTCTCTGTCGGCCATTCATTATAGGTCTATCGTTTCGATTTTACAGGTTGGCTGAACAAATCTTAGTTACAAAGAGAAATAAAATATCAGAGATTAAAAAAAAGAAAATGAAAAGGAGAGGTCAAGAAGCCACAGGCTTATATACAAAGGTGCTCCCCCAAGGAGAAAAAAAAAACAATAACAAAAAAGGAAGAAAGATCTAAACTAACATAATTTTAAAAATACAACAAAAGTTAAACAACAATAAGAAGTACACAAAATGTGCAGAAAAACCTAACCAAACAGTGGAAAACAATCCAATAAAAACAATGAAATACATACATACATATCAAAAGATAATTAGACATCATTAATTCAAGTTTGCCCTGTATTTTCATCTTTGACCGAATCAGCACTTTATCAGGATGATGGTAATTAATCAAAGGTTTAGACTTGAATATTCAATATCATCCATATTCCCACAGTCCATATGTCCAATAAAGATCTTACAGTGGACCAGAAAGGCCTATACACCTGACCCATCTGAGAGTAAAGTGGATGCTGATGCAGGTAGGGAGGGATGAGAGAGGGAGAGAGAGAGGGATGAGAGAGAGGAATGGATTGAGAGAGAGAGGATTGTGCTCGTTCAGGCTGTACAGGAGGGCGTTTGGGACTTCATCACACCGGCCGGGTCAAGAAGCAGCAGAAGATGGAGATCCGACCAGACAGGATTAAGGCGGTCGCGGGCAAAACTCTGGGGAAAATTCACAGGTACATACCTTTTACCTATTTATCCAAATAAACCCGACTCCACCTCTCACTTTTCACGCGTTTTCACGCGTTTGCTGGTTCTTGTTCTGCAGGACGCAGCAGTTCATCATCATGCTGCAGATTCACATCCTCTCTCCTCCAGACAGTAACTCTCTCTAGTGGAAAAGTTTGTTCGATGTTGATTTCAACTAGGAAAAGAGGCGACTGTTGGGTTTAAGACACAAACATCATGTATCGGTAAAGTGCAGCTTTGCGCAGCAGCACAGTGCAGATTGGACAGAAGTGGGTGAAAAATACTGCCAGTGATGGAGAAATTGTTTTGGTTGTCTTTTCATAGATAGTTCATTTTTATTTTGGGGGAAAAAAACAAATTAGGACTAAACCCACCATACCAAAAAAAACCCGAAGTCAATTATGTGGAAGTCATCGGGATTAAAGTGTGCAGTGAAAGAGGGAGGTTTTTTTTTCTTTGTGGCTTTTGTTGCACAAATTTCCTCTAAAAATCCTGAATGATGCTTTTTCATTTCTCTGGAACTCTTTGTTTTCTCGCCTGTTTGTTTTGCTCTTGTCAGATTTGGTCCAGCTCGAAGTGGATTAAATGTATTAGTGTTTCAGAGGAGTGTGTAAGTGTGGTTACATAATGTTTCCGTGCGATTTCTGAATGAGAGCTTTGATCAGATGGAACCAGTCCTTATCCATCTATCCATCTATCCATCTATCTATCACAGTACATTTAGTGTTTTTATTATTATTTTTAACTAAATTAGAATGATATCCAGTATATCTTTTAAAACATTTCACTGAGAAAAGTTACTTTTGCCTCGCTTTGATCAATAAACCCTGAGATCTTAGACATTTCATTATTCATAAAATTTACCAAGGAAACTCATTTTATGAAACTTAATTGTGTATAAAAAAGTCAATGCTGTATCCAGTTGATCAAAAAAAAGAGACAAATAAGCCATAATAATAATCGTTATAATCTAAAGCTGAATTAGTCAGTTAATCGGTTAGTCAAGCAACAAAAACTTAATTGGCATTTGAAAAAGGTTTTTTTTTTCATTTAGATTATATATTTATACAAACTTCCGACAGTTTTGTATTATGTGATAGAAAATACAATATATTTGGGTTGTGGACTGTTGCTTGGACAAAACAAGCAATTTGAAGATGTTATCGGCAGTAGAAAATTGTGGACATTGTTTTTTTTGTTTACCATTATTGGACATTTTCTGAAATGATTGCAGCCCTGAAGTAAATCTGTACATCTGTATCACCTCCAGCCTTTATATGATGCACACAGTCGCTTTTTGATATAGTTAATGAAGAAGCTGACCTTCAGTTCATGTGTGGCTGTGTCATTTTTAAAGGAAAGATCAACATATGTCTCTGCAGTCTCTTATTAATTAATAAATGTGTTAAAGTGCTAGATACCTGTAAATAAATTGCATATCAATGCAACACAGATTGGTTGTTCTGACAATATTTCACTAAAAAAGGAGAGATTAAAGACGCTGATAGAACCTCATGCAATAACCATCGCTTTAAGCTTCCGCTCTCTCAGGATTTGAGGTAGCAACCAAACATATAAATCCCGTCCTGAAATAGCCTGTTTTTCAGTCCAGCTGTCGAGCCACGCAAATCCCTAAACTCTCCCCTCCCACTCTCTCCATCCCAGGCCATGTCACTTCCTCCAGCCACTCCCTCCTCCATCCTCCATCCTCCATCCATGCATCCATTGAGCCATTGAGGCACCAGATAACTTTCAGCCTATCGAGGTCTCCCAGATTAACAGACATGCAAATCTCAGGCTTTTTCTCACTTACTGGTCTTGAGCCATACATGTGCACGGACACAGCTGATGCTATGAGAGATGTGGTGTATAAGATTGGATCCAGATTGGTTTTAGTGGGCGTTTCTTCGGCTTATCCAGTGAACTCTGATTTTATGTGGCCACAGTGTTAGGTGTTGACAATGGTTTCAAAAGAAAAAGTTAATATTTTGTCTCAAATATATGTGAAAAATGCATGTTTTGAAGCATGCATCTGTGTGCAAGTGTAAATATGTTGCATCCTGAACACAGGATATCTCTGCACTGTGTGAATAGACTAGTGTGTCTGTGTGCAATCTCACCACCTCACAGACAAAATCCCTCCTGATGAAAGTAGCCAGGGGTTCATCTATTATTTAAACATTTTCTCCATCAGAATGCATCTCCTGTTTCTATATTAAACTCCACTAGGTAAGCATAAACTTCATCACTGTAAGGTCAAGTGCACTCTACATTCATACTCTCATTATCTCTTCTTTAAACAACTACAAATGAATGCCTAAATATCATCTATTCATCTCCTTGTGCCAAGGAACTACTCCACAGCACTATACATGAAATCTAATCACACTACAACCGTCGTCTCATCACTTCTAATGGTATCCCATTTTGCACCTCATAAAAATGCCATATGCAGGTTTATTAAAAGACTTTTAAATGAATCAGACGTTTGTTTGCGTCTGCAGGATTGCATGGCCACACAAGGAGAGCTTGTGTTTAACTACACGCAAGGCAATACAGAATATAACAAGTAATCCATTTTTAATCCATTTTACTTGCGGTGCAGTGCTACATTTTCAGTTACCTCACACAGGGGTCTGAAAAGTGGTCTAAATAAAATATTCAAATAATGATGACATGAATCTACAGTAAGCCTGTTTTTGTTTTACCATTCAGACTGGCACACTGCAAGAATTGCAGATGTTTTGGCATCATTTTTATCAATTATTGTAAAATGTTTTATTAAATATTACACAATGTTCTTGACATTAATTTATTTAAGTAAACCCAGAAACAGAGCAGCTTTGCTACTTGACTTCACTTCTCTGTGCATGTGCACAGCCAGAGGGGTTTCCTGATGAATTAGGGGTTTGTATCACATTTTTGGAAACGTGTAATTTAATATTGCAGTTAAAGGTAGGGTCGGTAATCTTCAGAAACTAGCAAGAGAACGATAGATTTTTAAAATGATCCAACGGAAAATCCTAGCCCAGTGTTGCCAACTCTTTTCCAATGAAAGTAGCTAGCAGCACTAGCTCCAATAGTCCCTAAATCTAGAGAGAAAGTCGCCAAGTCGGCATCACTGACAGCCCGTCGCTTCAGGCCTCCTTCCAAAGCCACTCTGCCAAAATTACTATTATGAATGTGAACGGCGAACATGGCTATTGTTAGTACTCACAGCTGTCAAGCTAGCAGCTTGTGGAAGACTCTGGTGACGCGCAAAAAGTGAACGGGCAGAGTGTGCGCAGGTAGACAGGTAGGCCGTCCAATCATCACATTCTGGCCGAATGAAATGATTGGACGGGTTTATTACAGTCCTGTCATGGCCACATACACCCGATTGTTTTTCCTTTTTTCTGTCAGAGCATTTGATTTATTGATTGCTGTCGGGATGTAATGAGAATTTCAACAAATATAACAAAAATACCAGTATAAGTACTAACCCGTATACCTTAACTTAGTCGTTTTTGCACTATACTGGTGGTAGCCAGAGCTAAATATTTTCATAATGAAAGAAAAAAAAAACAGGTCTGATGTAAAGTCAGATCCATTTTAAGATTTGACTACCTTACATCAGTCCAGGGATTGTGATAATTGCAGTATAATCATTGTGATTATGAAAATGGCAGTCATAATGTTAAAGCTATTGGATTGGTTGTCATTGTGGTTGAGGCAGAAAAACATAACTCAGTGAATCCTGGGATGCTTCTGGAGACTTAAAGACTATGAAAAGACACCAAAATGCTTGAGACACAGCTTGTGTTCTCTATCTTGATCTTTTTGTCTTTCTGTCTGTCTATGCCAGTGCGTCACTCTCTCTACCTGTATTGTTGCAGACGACACGTGCAGACAGGTTTTTTGAAGGGTCGTCTCCTCATGATGATGGATCTGTCTGAGCTGTGCAGTTTGGAAAGTCAGCTGCAGCCGCTCAACATGCTGGTTGTATCCATGATGTCAGTAATGCTCCATTATTTCATATTTACGTGCTTCCATGCATAGTTTGGTTTGAGCAATGAGCAACCTCGGGGTCTGGGAAGTGAAGCCAATGTAGAAGTGCCTTAAACTTGCATTCTTTCTAACAGCCAGCAGGGGGCGACTCCTCTGGTTGCAAAAAGAAGTCTGATTGTATAGAAGTCTATGAGAATATGAGCCTACTTTTCACTTGATTTATTACCTCAGTAAACATCATAAACATGAGTTTATGGTCTCAATCACTAGTGATGTTCACTTAGTAAATTATGGTCCCATTTAGAGTCAAATAGACCATAAAGCAGGGTATGCTTTAGGGCATGGCTACCTTGTGATTGACAGGTCGCTACCACGGCGTTGTCCGGTCTGGAGTTGTCTGTGTTTTCATCTCACAACTTTAACCCTTTCACAGTGTGTTTCAAGTTCATGAAAGTTAATTGTAACAGTTTGTTTGCCTAAAAAAGTCTTATTCAGCGTTGTACTTCTCGTGTCACTTCCAATTGCAAAAAAAACACAATGGCGACGGCCAAAATGCCGAATTCGAAGCTTAAAAATGGCAGTCCAGAAACCAATGGGTGACGTCACGGTGACTACGTCCACTTCTTATATGCAGTCTATGGGTTTGAGTTTAAAAACACAACAGAACTGGGAGGCAAATAAACAGTAAGAGAAGAAGTTTTTATTCATGTTATGTCCCAGTTCAGATCATCGTTAAAGGTAGTGAGAAACTGTGTGTGTGCGTGTGTGTGTGCATGTGTGTGTGTGCGTGTGTGCGTGTATGCAGATGCAGTCAGCACTCACACAGTTGTACTATGTGAGTATTTAGATAATACATCTATGAAGGTCACACGTGTGGGACGCTGTGTGTGTGTGGGTGTGTATTACTCATGTTGTGGGGACATAAATCTGTTAACACAGTCACATTGTGGGGACTTGCCTTCCTTTTGGGGACAACATGCACGTCCCTATAACGTAAATCATTACATTTTAGGGTGAAGACTTGGATTAACGTTAGGGTTAGAGTTAGGAATAGGCAAGTAGAGGTTATGGTTAGGGTAAGGAAATTAATGTAAGTCAATGTAATGTCCTCTAAAGTGATGGAAACATGACTGTGTGTGTGTGTGTGTGTGTGTGTGTGTGTGTGTCCACAGGAGAGAGAGAAAAAAAAGTGGTGTGACAGGATGGGGAGGAGGGTGTCTCCCTGGGTGACACAGTCCCACCGAGACCCAATCTGTTCACTTCAGGGAGAGAGAGGCTCATGGAGGAAGGGGGAGACACCACTATAGAAATTACAAAATAACCGCACTTTAAAAATTAAAAAAATCCTCAAACTACCACCCATTCGTCCAAACACCTGACCTACAAATAGAGGGCGAATAAGGGGGAAATAATTTTTAGACAAAAGGACTAGAGCGGATGGGCTGACATAAGGAAAGCTTGGTTTACATGCAGCACAATGGAGGATCAATTCAGCACATGGATGTGGACAAATAATGGCGTCTGGTGTTATATAATATTTTTACTGTCAACCTCCCTCGCTGTCTCTCTCTCTCTCTCCCTCTCTATCATCCTCTTATCAGAGGATTACACAGAACGCTCTGTGAATTGGTGAATTTAATATACAGGGTAACACAAGTCCCAGGTCACCAGCCAGCACGTGAGACTCACCGTGTCATTTTGTCATAGCTAAATTATTATTGCAAAATCACAAATTAGGGAAAATTATAAATATTTATTACACAATCTATCAGGAAATGTGAAAAGAAATATTTAGTAGAAGTGGCCTCCAGGCAGATTATCACTCCCCTTTCACCTCCTTATGAAAAAGAATAATGATGATCTATCATACTGGCTGTAAATACAAATAGTATTTAAGGAGTTTCACATTATATATGATTAAATATTCCATGAATGATGGGGAAATTTGTGTGTGTGTGTGTGTGTGCAGCCCGTTCTCATTCCCAGGGCGTCAAATACTGACGCTTTGTCGCGGCCATTGGCGTTAGATACCGACGCACAAGGCACCCTTTATTGTCGGTATGAGCTGCACCGAGCTTTCCATTAAGTCCAATGTAAACTCATCTGCGTCAATACAAACGCTCAGGTAAAGAGCGCCGGGAGTATGGTGACGTAGCTTTAAGGGCAAAAAGAGACACACCGAGCGGGCGGGAGGGGATGTGGATGGGTCCAACAAACACAAGGCTTTCATCCAGGAGACCACTGTTCATGTCCCCTGTGTCACGTTACAATCAGCTGTTCGTTTGTGTCCCCTGTTCACAACATTCAGTGTCATTTTCACTGTACAAACGTAGCGGATTTAAGCCCAACCATGTTGTTTTTTCCTAAACCTAACTATAGTGGTTTTATTGCCTGAACCTAAGCAAGTGTTTTTGTTTACTTCACAACATTAAGCATGTGTTTACTGCAACAGAAAGGAGTGACGCCGAGAGGTCTGACAAAGCGTCAGTATATGACGAGTTGGGATGAGAACGCGTTGGTGTGTGTGTGTGTGTGTGTGTGTGTGCGTGTGTGTGTGTGTGTGTGTGTGTGTGTGTGTGTGTGTGTGTGTGTATTTGTGTGTTTGTGGGCGTGTATTACTCACGTTGTGGGGACATAAAATGCAAATCCCCACAACATAATCTTTACATTTCAGAGTGAAGACTTGGTTGAGGGTTAGGTTAAGGTTAGGGTTAGGGTTAGGGATAGGATTAGGCAAGTATGGTCATGGTTAGGATAAGTCTCCTGGAAATGAATGCAAGTATGTGGGCTCAGGGTGTAGGAGTTGCACATGAATTCATAAGAGCTGCAACGGTTAGTTAATTATTTGATTGTTCGATTGAATTAATAGATAACTATTTTGTTAATCAAATAATAGTTTTAGTACATTTTTAAGCAAAAATGCAAAAAATAAATAGATATGGTGATTTCTTGTCATATGTAAGAAAAAACTAAATATCTTTGGGGTTTTTTTTACTGCTTATTGAACATGCATGAATACTGTATAACGTGCATTGTTCACAAGTTTTCTGATGTTTTCTAAACAAAACAATGCATCCATTATTAGTTAATTGAATGAAAGAGTTCAAATCCATCGTGTAAAGGCATTGAGGTGTATTCATTTCGTAGGTTGACTTTATACATTTCATGTCAGATTTTAAATTGAGGTTTTATGTTGCAGTTTGAACTTTGCTTTGCACAGATATGAGCTCAGTTCGAGGTGTTACTGAGTCTCCACTGAGCCTGTTACTATTGTAATTATGATATTCCAGAGAGCCGGAGGTCATGGGACTCCTGCCTGCTCATGCTCTCTCGCTCATTAATTGTTGCCAGCTGAGACCAATCAGGTCCTCGCTATACTAAAGAGAGAAGCTACATCAGCTGAGTGCAAGCTCACAGTGTTGTGAACCTCACACGAAGCCAAATGTCCAGGGACAAAGCTTCTTTTCTCTATGTGTGTTTCATACCTCTACTTGCTCAGAGACCATTTATTACAAGTTTTGTGCTGGCCGGCAGGCATACTACTACATAAATGCTGATTTATGTTTATGAAAGTACCAGTAAACACACTGCCACAACCATAAAGAGGGAGATCCTCCGCTAGTCAGCTATTTTGACACACTTACACACACACACACACTAGAGTGAAATTGCCCTTCAGTGGGAAGCATCTGTAATTAACGGTAATTTTTGCTGTGGGCTAGCCTCGTTAGCTGGTAGCGTATGTGTAGGTGTCAGGCTGCAATCTGTCGTGGTGTTTAATGAGGATCCTCCTGCAACCTTCACTAACTCTGAAGTAGGATACTGAGCTCCACTCGGGGGGCGAGTCAGCACGTTTGTTTAGAGGACAGCAGTGTGTGCGGCCACCTGATTCAACAGAAAGAAATGTGCACACTAGGGGTCTTTTGCATTGTGCTAACGTGTCTCCTCGTTTCCACCTGAGAAGGAGGAGGCGAGGAAGAGATGCAAGGAGAGAGGAAACGAGGAAATGTGTTTTTAGAGAAATGAGACGTTCTTTCTGGCTGCCGGTTCTTAGTCAATTAGTCCACTAATCGGTTGTTTTAATTGGTCTAATTTCTTTAGTTGATGCTAAATGACTTATTTCCAAGAAACTTATGAGCACATTTCTGGTAAACACGATATTTAAAGTGGTGTTTTTGTGTGATTCTCTGTGGAGAAACTCAGTTTTACACATCTGTCGATTAAATCAACCAGTCGGTTAGTCAACAATATTGTATGAGTGATAGTTGACTAAGAATTTCTTTAGCCAAGGTCAGCCCTAGTGTGCACCTTCCTTTGTGTCACATCAGCTTTTTGATCAACCTTTTGTTTTAATTTACAGAATTGGTAACAACATCATCTCTCTATTTATTGTGTTCATGCTAAAGCTCCTCGTCCGGAGGCCTGCACCTTCTATCGATCATGTGCCTGCGTGTGCTGTAGCTGAAACAATAATGAACAAAAGGCCTATAACAGTCACTTTGTTCACTCCACCAATTCAGTCAAACAGGTAATATCTCAGAGAAATATATAACATATTTACCTAGCTATTTGTAACAGACGGGACAAAAAAACTGGACATTTTAGAAATGTTTGTGTAGTGGCTGTTGTGGAATTTCTGATGCTCAGGTTAACTCGGTCAACAGGAATGAAGAGGCCCCGGAGCTGTTGATGTCTTACACAGAAAGTTAATTGAAGCTTGATCAAGGAGCAATTGTCAGGCCTCCACGTTGGTGTGCTCTCTGCATGAAGGCCTCACAACTCTGCCCTTTCTCCCTGGTGCTCAGTGTTTTATCCTCATCATGTTTTGACTTACACGATTCCTCTGGCATCTCTGATCCTGGTTGCCCCAGCGACTGGCTATGGCCCCTACTGCAGATACAGCTGTATAGATAACAATGGCACCCCTAGGCAGGAATCCAACCCAATGATGTCAACGCGAGGGACACCTTGACGCCCGACCAAGGCGAGAGAAATAGTTAGAAGGAATCCACCCCAGTGCTTTATGCAAATGTATGTATATATTATTGGAAATCAATTAACAACACAAAACAATGACAGATATATTGTCCAGAAACCCTCAAAGGTACTGCATTTAGCATAAACAATATGCTCAAATCATAACAGTGTGCTGACTCGACTATGACTTGCCCAAAACTGCATGAGATTATCATAAAGTGGGCATGTCTGTAAAGGGGAGACTCGTGGGTACCAATAGAACCCATTTTCATTCACATATCTTGAGGTCAGAGGTCAAGAGACCCCTTGAAAATGGCTATGCCATTTTTCCTCGCCAACATTTAGTGTAAGTTTGTTGTTATTTAGCCTCCTTTGCGACAAGCTAGAATAGATCCTTTAGGTTATCTAGTTTCATATGATACCAGTATCTTCACTCTAGCTTTAAAACTGAGCCCGCTACAACCTAAAAATTGCAAGTTAATGAGATAACTTTGATAGCTGTAAAATATACTAAACAAGAAAATAATTAAGCTAAAGAAATAACTACCGAAAGAGAACACTATAAAAATGTAATCTAAATAAAGTAAACATCTATCATATTCATCAGTAAACAAACATTACTAGTTACGTGTAAGTGAAAGCAATTTGATTGACAAAAGGACTAACAACCTGAATCAAAAACCAGCATGAACTCAACAGTGTGTCGTGATAGAGGGAGAAGCATGCCTAACCACGCCCAGAGTCTGTTCTTCCATATTCATTTCCGGAAGTAAATCATTTTTGTAATCCTAATCTGAATGTTGTGACAGATTAAGAGAGGGAGAGAGAGAGAGAGAGAGAGGGAGGGAGAGAGAGAGAGAGAGGATGCAGCCTCTCTAATCTCTTACAAATTCCAAAACGTTGCTTTACAAAGTATTACTTTTCTGTTGTCCATTATGTTTAATAAGGAGAATATCTCATGATGGACCCAGTTTTAATTTACACATCGTTATACTGGCATATCTTGAATTATTTGTTTATTAGCAGATTGCAAAGAGATTATGCAGAGTCTGCTGTGTGGAAATGGGGGAGGGAGTGAAATCCCCATGCATAACAGAAATATAACGACTGGCTGGATGAGACAGAGTGTATATGCAGACAGGCTAACAGATAGATGGATAGTGACAGATCATGGTGTAAAAGCTAGAGTGAATTATTTATCTCACCCAAAAACACATCAATTATTTAGCAGTGTCAGAGTCTGACTTAGCGTGAATAAGTTATCTTAGAGTTTCGGTGTGCTGAGAGCCGGAGAGAGATGAATCGTCTTCTTGAATGTTTGCTTGAAACACAGAGCTGCGTTCAATGCAGGGAATACTTGTTTTTGGGAACTTATTGAAGCTCGAATTTGAAACAAGTTTTTAAAAATGCAACCGTCCTCGTCACATGTAACAAATCCTTGTGGTGATTGTGCCCGTTTCTGTACATAATTCTCCAGCTCACTGACTAACTGGATCAGCCCGGTGGAAAGTGGACGGCTGACGCACGAGTGTATTTCGCTGTGAACTCACATATACTCAGGTTAAAACACATATACATA